>JARHVA010000013.1:625000-717500 GCA_037957365.1 Torreya grandis | reverse complement strand
ATCTATTGTGTTTTCCCAACCTATATCCCCTTCTCCTCAGATAGTGTCTTCATTGGTGCCTATGCTAGTATATTCTAAGGAACATATTGTCTGCAATATTGGTAAGAAATACGTGCAAAAGGAGTCCACTCTAGAGTTTGTTAAACATAATTTTTTAGCCAAGGTTAGAGGCAGCTCCAAATTTGTAGTTTCATCCCATGCTACTCTTGAAATGGTATGTTCTTGTCCGACTAATCCTTCTAAGGAGATGTTGATGAAAGGGGGTGTTTGTTGAGTGTAATAATGTTGGAAATACTTTCCATGATTGTAGTTCCTTCTTCAAATATGAGTTATCTTCTTGGGTCCAATGGGGTATCTCTTTATATGGTGCAAGTGGAAGTGGAAATTAGATCTTCTCCCCTCTATTATGTCATCTCTTCTTCTTTTATGTTGGGTGACATATCTATTTCTTTCTCTACTAAGACCCTGTAGTTGGTTTTAACTAATCAAGATATCCATGATATGGATTAAGATATTGATAGTCATTTCATTTTTGGTAAGTGTGTGGGCTCTTGCCACTCACTTTATAATCTTCTAGCTTGGGATTTGTTGACGTGGATCTCCATGGCTACTGTATTCTCTTTGCTCATCCAACGGTTTTCCCAAGTGGATTTTCAAATTTCCTATGAAAGGGAATTTTTTTAGACTTTGAGTCCTTTGTTCTTTGGAAAATATATGTTACTTTTATGCTCCTAGTCACCCTTATTTGTCTTAGCTAAAGAAAAGATATATGCAGATCCCCTTTGAATAAAATTATACAATTTTCCTCCTATCCTAAGAAAAGAGGAAAACATTAGACTATTGATTAAGTGGGTTGATTCCTTTGTGAAGTTGGATAATAATTGTGTGGGAAGTAAATTTGTGAGAGTTTCCACCATTGTTGACCTCTCTAAATGTCTTTATCATTTGGTTACTCTTAGCTCTTTTTATAGTTCATGGATGTAGTACATCAACTTTGAAGGCTTTTCTTATATATGAATCCACTACAATCTCATTGGGCATCATGATTCAAGGATTTCTTATTTGAAACCTTAGTTCTCCTCTTTTATTTCCTAACTAGTTTGGAGGAAGAAAGACATGGCATCAAATTAGGATTTCATTTGGTAGAATCATGGCATTTTCTATCATCCATCTATTCCTTCTCCACCTTTTTCCTTGATTATGGACTCTGAACCTAGGAAGGAGGTCTTTCCAAAGCTACAACCTGATCCAAGGGTGTCTTTGTGTACTTGGCTTCTATTGGTTCATAATGTTTCCCCTCCTTAACATACGATAATATGTTTAAAGCCTCTTTTGGACTCATTGATCATAAAAAAGGTTGGCTTACTAAGGCTAAAAGAATGAGCTTTAATGTTTAGGTTTTGGTGAAAATGGGTCTTAGTGGATGATGGAAAGATTCCTCTCTCACCATGGTGGAATATTGGCTCTGGAGGTAGGTTAATTTGTTGTTTCCTAATCACTTTTTGTTGAGTGGCCTACTATCTTTCTAGGAGTTTTACCAATTATCACCTCTTTGGTCAATTTGTGGTTTGTTCTTAGCCTTCCTACTAACTATGGGATTCTTTGTTGGTCCTTTGAATAATATTTTATGAAATTCATCTATTTTGTTATCTTCCTATTGATTTTTCATTTCTGGTTTGGATGTTTTTTCTTTGTTGTTACAGTGGGGTTGGTCTTGTAGTTGTGTTGGTCATTATTTTTCATTTTGTTACTTTTTGGAGGATGTTTTCTTATTTTTTTGGGGTAAGATAAAAAACCTAACCTTTTACCATATCAAATAAAAAAAATTATTTCTATCATAGCCCACAACCTACGAACTATCAATTTAGGCCTAATAATGACCTACTCTAACTGATATTTAATGATGAATGGGATCAATTTGATTAGTGTAGCATTAAATTGGCTTTTATTTATTTGTTCATAAGTTATTGCGTTATTTTTTTTCAAATTTTATATATTAGTGACTAGGCTCATTGTATATTATATAGACAAATTGGGTCTAATGGGTGTGTTTAGTCCAATTTAAATTTTATTACTTTGATTGCACTTGAGTTATCACTAAGTTGTCTAAAACTTGTCCTTATTATAAATTAATCATATTTATTATTGATAAATAATGGTATTAGTGTAAGCAATTTATTTTCATTTAATAGTAGTTTTATTTCTCAAAAATTATCAGCACAATAATCTCTATGATTTAACATCATAATGATTGTAAATTAAGATTGAAATGCATTGATAGGTGGTGATTTATGATAGATTATGTCAAGGTTATCCATTTTTACTACCACATTCATTATGCCTTGATATATCCCTTGCTTATCCCCTAATATTCCCACTCTCTCTTATATTTATTTCTTCTCCCTTTACATTATTTACCACACATCGTTGACATGACTAGTGATATCTTGAAATTCTCTCAATTGAATCATCATCATCATCAGTCAAGATGATGAAATGATATTTATGTTTTAAACTATTTATATACCATTTTTTGGGATGATTATGTTTTTTAGATCTATTTTTTGAATTTAAGGGTTTAAATTTATATTTATAAGATTCTAGATTGTCATTTATCAAAAGATATACATTGAATCTAATTTTCTTGTGTATATAAATCCACCTTATGAAAAATAATATGAATTAGATAGAGTTAAGTATATTCCACTAAGGAACGACATGTTATAAAAAATGAATTAAAGATATAAAGCACAAAAGTTGAGCCAATAAGGTATAATTAGTATTTGGAATCCAAAACATGAATCTACATAATTATTCTTCTTTCTACCTTGATTTCACTTGAAACCATCTCTCATAAATTTCCTAAACATAAGAGATAGATCAATATGTAAAAAAATCAATCCATCATAGTTATCTCTAACCCTATAATATTTATTTTGTGTTTTGGTTAGCAAATTAGATTGGTTCATTTTTTTTATATCAATGCCTAGATTAGTAGACTTTTTTAATTTAAAATGTTTTTGATCATTACGTATACCTAATGGTTACCATCTAATGAAAATTATAAAACCATTAGATTATATACCCCATGTTTACCACCTATTGGCATTCTACAACTTTTATTGCCCCTCTCTTAATTCATAATCAATCGTCATCTTGGATCTATTTTCATTATATGGTTGATATTGTTTGTGTATATCCCCTTATATATCCCTTAAAATTTCCAATTCTCTCATTTCTTTTGTATATGATCCATGTGAGTCCCAAAATATGCATGTAAGATAAACCATACTAATTAAAACTACATGTATTTATTTGAATAGGGTTTTGTAATTGAATAACATGCAATGAAATATAAATATATATGTGGAACAACCATTGTAGATAATGTAAAGATAATAGAATGAAAAATATAATTCTATTTAATGGAAATAATAGGCTATATGTACACATGCATATAGTATAAAATAATAATGAGACTGAGTATTTTCATGATTATAAAGGGGATGACATGCCCTCATTAGCTTATCTAGATTATGAATGAAAAACAGGGCAAATAATGAGGATTACCTTGATTATAAAGGGAAAATAACTCCTAAATAGTTTCCATAGATTGGAATGTGATTACCTTGATAATCAGATGTTAGATATTCAAGGCATGCTAGTATTTGAGATCTAAATTACTATGTCCATTCACTTTTAATTACTTTTATTTGAATGGAATCTTATTTACAACATTAAAAAAAGTAAACTATAATATAATAATGATTAAAAATTGTCATGGCTAGAAGAATGGTAGTTATAAATGAAATTATTGCATGTGTGGTAGTTGGCCCTAAAGAGAACAATATAGTGACATTTAATTGTATATGTGTTCAAAATTAGAGTATATATTTGTGATAATATAAGGTTAAAGTGGTAGGGATAGCCTAGGGCATAAGGATGGTATACTATCTTTAAATCTTGACAATTAGTTGTAAAACCCAGAAAATATATAATGAATTTATTATGTTGAGATATGATAAAAATGGAAAATATATCTATGCTACATATTAAAATGATAATTGAAATAAGATACTTAATTGTTTCTAATTATAATATGAATATACATCTAGAATATGTGGAAAGTAGACAAGATCTAAAATCTAGATCAATCCCCTAATTCTAGAAATTATCGTTCTATAGATGTAGGCACTTATGTTGACTTGGGTTAATTACTTTGATGCATCTATCTAGATTAGACTTAGGTGTCAAGTATGGAATAACTTTTAAAACTAGATACAACCACCTAAATGTTTTTTGGTCTATGCTAACTTCACTTTGGTGCATATAGATATGGGTTATGGTTTTTTGCTCCTTGTCAAATGAGAAAACCCTAGTTCTTCATATTCATAGTGTTTATGGAAAAACTGGGTTAGCAGGTGCATAGTTTCAAGCTACCCAAAACAAACCCTATATAAATGAATAACACCTACATAGCTAATACTACAAAGAGGTACTTTGACTTAAGTAGTTATCCCCTATATGTTGGATTATGTGTGAATCATTCAATGTGTGATGAAAAAGTATAATAGTAATCTAGCTTGTAACTTAGCGTAAAGTGGCTCATGGAATTATCTTTCAATATTTTAGACTTATATATGTGTTTTCCCTATGACTTATATGGAAATAGGAGAAAATAGAGAAGCTTTTGATCACTTGAGTGCTTTATTGAAAGCTTTTTATAAATTTCCTTGTGATTAGGTAAGAAGTTGTTAGGTATGTGCTATGTAAGGAATGAATGAGGATTTATCATATATTTATACCAATCCCTTTGGATAATATCTCACATTAAAATACTTATGCCAACTATTAAGATGCACTTCATTTACAAATTAGATTACATTAGGACAATGGACACTTATGTTAGGATAAGACACTTATGTTGATGTATGTGTCTGAGTGGGATGTAAGTATTTGGGTAGATATAATTATGGAACATACATGAAACTTACAAAGATAGATGATAAGTAGGTTTATAAAATTCCAATCATGATATAAGGTTTGGGTTAGTAGAATAGCTTTGATCTGACTAAGATTTAAGTCATTATGCATAAATATATAGTGTATGAAAGCCTTTTGGTAGAGGTAAAGGTATAAAAACTGAAGGTAGATGCATGGTATGTATTTTACATGTATACAATATTGAGGTGCTATATAATTTAGAAATAGTATCTATATCCCCCCTATAATGTAGTAATGAAATTGTTAATCTGAATGAAAATGAATGCATACATGGATGTGTATAACATACCTTACCTTTGCTTGAGTACAACCTGAGTGTTTTGTTGGTGACTAACCTACAACCAATATCATGTTATAGTATATATTCATTGCATATAATTTGAAAATTTAAGAATTGAAATGATTGAAACTAAAAGATAGAAATGTTTATCTTTTTGAACATTTTCTTGATCTGAGCTTGATATTTTTAATTATTTTTGCTTTAAATTTTTCTTTGGCAACCACATTTTTTGTTTTGGTATTTTTGCTTTAGGAGAGGTAATCATAATGTCAGTTGTGTTCTTAATTGATGTATTAATGATATGATCACAACTACCTTTGTGACTTTATTTTTTATTCTTTAATTCAAAACAATAATATGTATGATATCCATGTATTTTATGATATTCACAATAGTATTTGGATTTCTTGATATGATTGGAGGAGGTAATTTGATCACTTTGTCTCGAATCATTTATCTTAGTATTTCACTTAGAATTTTAATATCCTTTCAGTCACTTTGTAAATCAATTTGTTTAGATGTATTCTACTATAACTTTTCATTTGGGTGTAAAATATTATTTGACATAACATTGGTATATGAGTATGCAAACACATGAGTAACACTACCATATGTTGGTTTCTATAAGTCTGTAATATTTTTTCCCAACAATGTGATATTGGAACTAAAATTATTTTTCCAATATTCTATTGACTTGCTCATAAGGATGAATTGATATTATACATCTTTACAAGCATAAGCCCTAGCTACCTTTGATTGAACATGAATACATACACTACCTACATTATCCATTTGAGGGTTAATAACATTGACCTAGTTATATTGATGGTAGTTATTTCCATTCACAAGGTTATAAATAAGAGGCTCAATATTATTGTAATAAGATTTTTAAACATGGCATAAATTATGATTTTGTTTTGAAACCCTCTCATTGTATAGATCAAGTTGGTTACTCCATTTAATTAATTTGATGAGACATGAAATATAACTAGTAAAAATTATAGTGATATAGTAAAAATGAAGTAGATAAGAGATATATGCATATTAAACATGTTTTTTTAAAAATAATAAATTCTAATTTTTTATTTTTGAACACTTTTGAAATCAGGATTCAGAAAATGGTAAATTAGGGAAACCTAGGTCAACTAGGATTTTAAGACTAAAGGTCAAAGTCACCACAATGTTTCAAATTAAGATAAAGTGACATAAAGTGATTGGATAAAAAAATTGGAATCTAAAACAATTTTTTCAAGAATAGTAGGAAATGAGACAAACCCATATAAGCAAAAAAAGTACAATGTATGACTTGAAGGTTTAAATTTACTAAAAATATAAAAATCTAAATTAGAAAAATTAGTACAATATTTTGGAAAATAAACAAATTTTTTAATCTATATCAAAATCTTTATGAAAAATATTTAATAAATGTGAAATTTAATCTATTATGAATTATAAATAGGCCAAACAATATCGAATGTTCATAGACAAAACTCAAAAATATTCCCAATAAAGAATCAACAATTAAAACGAAATAAAAATTGATTTCAAAGATATGAGAGAGGATTTATAACAAAATATTATTTTTGGTGAAACCCATAAATTATTTTTAAAATAGGTATATCATTCACCTTGTATGCTGATATTTACTAAAAAGTAATAAATTAAAAATATGTACCAAATTGTGTTGAACAAAAAGAGGTTTCTGAGTATAACATGCTTAGTATAAAATAACTTTGAGGAATTCTAAAATGGATCTATTTAGAGGATAAAATACACCAATAAAATAATAATCAACTTTAACTCATATGAACGTGATTCCCTTGTAAGCAAAGGAGGGTAAACCTTAGGGAAATGTTTTAGATTTAAAAATACATAAAAAAATATGAAACCCTAAGAGTTTGTAAACCCTATATTATATTTTTTCCATTCACATGGATCTGGTTCAACTAATATTTGACCCTTAAATTTATATGTTAGATAATATATGACTAAATGGGTAGAGATAGCCTGAGACACAAGGATCGTAGACTATCTATAAAATAGGATAATCACTTGCAAAACTCTAATAAATATATACTAAATTTATTATGTTGAGATATGTTAAAAATGGAAATTACATCTATGCTAGATATTACAATGATAATTAAAGATACTTAGTTGGTTCTTATACTAATATGGATATAGATATAAAATAGATAGAAAGTATATTGGATATTGATTATGGATCAGTCACCTGATTCCATAAATTATGCCTATGTAGTTGCAAACACTTGTGTTTACATGGGATAATTAATTTCATGCTTCTATCTAGATCGAATATAGATGTCGAGTATAGAATACTTAGTGAAACTATATGTTATGACAAGGATGCTTCTAGGTTCAATGTCACCTTTCCTTTGGTGTATTCAGATATGGGTCATAGACTATCACTCCTTGTCAAATTATAAAACCCTAGTTATTCATCTTCATAGTGGATATGGGAAAAACTAGTTAATGGGCATATGGTGTTGAGCTACCCCAAATACCTCTCTATCAATTATTGATACATATATATCCAATACTTTGATGAGCTCCTTAGACTTATTTATTTCTCCACTACATGTTGGCTTGTGTTTGAATCTTGTAATGTGTAATGAGAAATTGCAACAATGACCATCATGTAACTTAGAAAATGTGGCTCATGGAATACTCCTTCAGTAATTCAAACATATATGTGTGTTTTCCAAATGACTAATATGGAAATAGGATAAAATAGGGAATCATTTTCTCAATTAAGTGCTTGATTAAATACCTTTTTTAAATTTCCTTCTGAGTAGGTAAGAAGATTCTAGGTTTATCCTAGGTGAGGAATAAATAAGGGTTGATCATGTATTTATAATAATCCATTTGGAGGATATATTGCAGTAAATAACTTAGTATAACCATTAGGATACATTTAATTAAAAAATTAGATGAAATTAGGGTACTTGACAAATGTATTTAGATAGGACATTTATGTCAACATATGCATCTAAATAAGACGCAAGTTTCTGGGTAGTTAGAAAGTAGGCACAAGTCTATAATTTGTAGAGATAGATGATAATTAGGTTTATAAAATTATGAACAAGATAAAAGGTCTAGGTCATCAGAATAACATTGGTCATACTAGAATATTAAAAACTAGGCATGTAGAGATAGTGTACGCATGCTTTTTGGCAATGGGAAAGGTATAAAGTTGAAAGTACATCTATGATATGTATTTTTAAAGTATAAAATACTAAGGTGCTATATAATTCAGAAGCAATATATAAAACATGGCATGATGTGGTAAAAATAATTTGCATTTACACTAATTCAGGTTTATAACTTGAAGGTTGTATATTATGAAACTCAATTTTATGAATGTTTGAAAGGTTTACACATACATTTCAAACATGTTACACATTATTGATCATGTGATGCATAAGTTGTTGAAGATGCATGATAATGTGGGACATTGTATGAAACATAATATTTCATTAGTGGTTTTTCTAATCTTGGGGTGTTCCAAAAATGTTTATGAATAACTAGGATAATCACCATGGTGATAAAATGATGGAACAAAGGTTTATGTAAACAAAAAACTTATGATATTCCTTGTTGATAAGCACTACCAATGGGTGTGATAATGAAATGAAAATGTTATAAAATAAATATGTCTATAATACCACCTATAAAAATTAATCCCTTTATATGGAAAATATAATTTTTGAGTGATGTATTAATTTTCATGTTTGTGGAGTGCACTAGTCAAAGCATAATAACATGTCCCATTGTCCGTACAAAATAAATTAAAAAATAAATCCTAAAAAATGATTAAATAAATTTAAATTGTTTAGATAAATTTTGATTCACTATATTAATGTATATATAAGATAAAATACATATGTTTTACTAATATCTACCGTTCAAAATCAAGTTACTCTCACGGGAGATTAGAAGTGTATGTGACATATTTATTTCAAAATTTTGGATGCACTAATATGTTTCAACCCACATAAATATCGATTCAAAGAGTGTATAGAGGCTATGCATCATGGAACACTAAGTTTTGTATAACGTTATTTATATTGATCATAAAAAAATTATTGCAAGTATTTTTATTATGAAATGGGTAGTTCCATTCAATCAAAAAAGGGATAATTCCTTGAAACTTATAGTCTCCAAACCTATCAAATGAAGTGTGTAGTTTGGTAAAAAATACTTTACATTAAAAAAAGTAGTAACTATTATGAAAATGAGACATTAATATTGAGGGATGTCTATTGTCTTTTGATAATTCATCATCCATTATAATAAAATGGTCCCCATTTGTGATAGTTTTGATCTTCTTTGTGATGGTGTTGAACTAATGTATTGAATCAAAAAGTATAGAGATGTGTTTATGTCGACTTTAATTCTTGACATTGAATGTGAGATGTTGTATAATAATAAGATATGTACATATGCCTATTTTTAGTCTAATTTATTACACTAATCATGTAATGGTATGGTTTGTTGTGCTTTCCTAGAGTTATATAAACTAAACATGTTAGGTTTTGAGATATATTATTACTACTAGTATTATTTTATAAAACTTGGAATGTATAATTATGAATTTTAAAGTATGAAATCATTATCCTTGTACTCTAATACTATCCATAAGGGTGTGTGTACCCATTCTTCCTTCTTGATGTATGTTTAAATACTCCTTACACATAAGGGTGGACTATATATACATCGTATCCATGTCATGTGGATGTTTCATGTTTAATAATACATAAAAATTTGTATCACGTATGAGTAATTAGACCAAAGTATGATACCAATGTAGTAGTGACACTAATTCTATGGGGGATGAATCAAAGTAGAATGAGCCTAATATCACTTTTTTTACTTGTGTAGATGCTGGGTGAACCAATCGTAATAGTGTGAGTGTGATTCCAATGTTTTTTATCATTTTATAATATAATTGAGGTAGCACTTGATATCAATGTTTTATGTCACAACATGATTTTGATGTCCAATATCAAAATTCTATTTTTCCATAGTAAAATATGTAATACTTAAATCTCTATCTCTAAGAATGAATATGAATTTTTTATGTAATTGTAAGATATGTTATTATATAAACTTATGGCTTATTGATGGAAAAAAATTGTAGAGGTGTTGATGCATGACACCCTATGAAAATAAGGTGTGTTAAGCATATGTGTGCAAAAATATGTGTTTGTGTAAATCACATTGTTGATAATAAAATATGTACACTTATAAGTGTGATTCATTAATGAGGTGATATTTCTTGAAATCTTTAGGTCCATGTACCCACAATGTAGTATCAATGAATACATTATTATTTGCATAGGAAAATTTAATAATAAACAAGATAATTGAAAATTATTTTTTATTCTACAAATATAAAAATGATGAATATTAGAACATTTTTAAGTTGCATGACCATTGCAATATCAATGATGACATCTAACTAGAATGTGTAATGTGGGTCTTTGTTGAGAATATATTTATGGTTGGTGTGTTTGAACTAGGTGATATTACTCACCATTCTCAAATACATTATTTTCAACATGTACATTAGGATTGGATATGATTTTTCATAATGAACTCTAGATATTCATATGATATTTATTGATGATGATTATATGCAAAGCATTTTCAAGCCTATTATAATCTTTAAAATTGTGTTTTTGCATAGCATTTTTTTGATACTCACATAACTTCATTAGATCTCCCAAAGAGATCATGGGTTGGAATGCTTCATAAAAAAGTGGAAACACTTGAGCCATTTAATGTAGAGTGTGATGTAGAGGCATCATTCATGATGGAATGCAAGGAACAATGTATAAAACCTTCTCTACTTGCACTACAACCAATGTAGCCAAGACTAGTATGATGGACCACTTCATGTTTGTCTAGAAAAGATTGATGATGCCTTGGACATATTTTTAGAAGGAGAATTTATAAAAACATGGGAATTATATATGTCCAAAAAATATATATTTATTTGTAATGAATGGGAATTATTTCAAAAAAATGGAACTTGTCTAAAATAAATGTTACTATAATATATGTAGGTGAATAGTAAGATTATAACCCATTAAATTAATATTCCAATGAGAAATTATGATAGTCTAATATTTTAAATTTTAAATTTATTTAATTAAATTAATGATTAATAAATTATACTTAATGATAACATAAGTTTAATTAATTACAATTATACTATTATTAAATAATATTAATTAACTAATTATTTAATTCAGTATTAAAATTAATAATAAAATATCCATGAGGTGTTAGTGTAGTGGTAACTAGGTGATTTTAATAATGGGAGACCCAGGTTCAAATATCTCTCCATGATAATATGCCCCACACAATTTATGCCCTCCCCATAATAATGTTATAAACACAAGTGGGCTCATCAAAATAAATTGGTCAAGTTTTTAATGTCCCATCTTTATTATAATGACACGATTGATTTGGGGTCTAGTGATGTATGTCGTTACCTTCAAGAAAATTAATAATAATAATAATAATAATAATAATAATAATAATAATAATAATAATAATAATAATAAAACATTATTGAATAATGTCATTTAAGTTATTTATAAAATTAATAATAAAAATACTAAATAATTATTAACATAATTTTTTAATTAATTTTAACTAAACAATTTACAATAACTAATATGTAATGTGACATTTGAAAAAATGTACTCAATAAAGTCAAAAAAAGATATGAATTTTATTTCAAAAAATAATGACTCATTTCAAAAAAACAAGCACTAATTTTTGTTTTTTTTGTTTACAATTGAATATAGACCTTGTTGTGTTTTAGTTTTCATCCTTAAAAAATTTATTTAGTGTGTTTAACTAAAAGATCATTATTTACTCCTTTCATCAATACAAATACTAATAATGTTATCAACTTTTGAATCATTGAATTCATTTTTGTACCCTATAGTAATTTTATTGTGTCATTTCTTTGTGCTAAGTTTATAAAATGCATATAGAGTTTTTAAGACAAGTGTAATGATAAAAATCTCAAAACCTACACCCCATCTTTTAGTTGTTCCTATTCTATTCACACACATCATATTTATGCATAAAAAATGATTCCATTTTATTTAAAGATGAAACTAATCTCTCAATCATCATTTCATAACTTAAAATGTGTATCTTGACAGTGAGGTATATTTTTCAAACTCACACCATGATAAATTGCTCCAAATAAAAATTTACCATGGCCTAGTATATTTGGACAATAAACAAACATAAAAAATCAAATTTACATGTGATTAATTAATTTAATTCAATAATAGATGAATCCTATAGATTTGTTGTTTTTATGTTATCTATTTTATATAGCATATACTCATTATCACATAGATATATTAATAACTTTTTTAGATTTTCTGCCAACTCCTATTTAATATCAATATTTCAATTATCACCGTATTTTTATGTTGTTATATTATTCTTAACTAAATATTATATCTTTTAAAATAATTCATTTAAATATATACATAAAATATTGAAGCTTTCATATTCATCTTTGTAGATCAAGTTTCCTAGTAGTGATTCTAATGGTTTGACATGTATTGTATGTATTTGGTTAATACTTCACTTTGGCTGTAACAACCAAATTGTGTTATGCAAATAGTTTGACACAAAATAAATATGTTCTATACAGAACTATGGTTTTAAAAATTAAGCATGTTTTGTATTATTTAACTTGTACACCTTAGATTTGGAAGTGCAATTTATATTTAGTAGAGGTCTTCTTTTTCCACTCAGAGAAAGAGCATTGCATAAGTCGTTTGCTTAATTCTATATCCTATATTGGCATGTGCACAAATATTCATGTAATCTATTAGACACTCAAACCAAGTTACCAATATATTCACCAAAATAATGCATAATAAGAGAAATGTTTTCAAGACAAATAAACAAGTCAAAAAATATCATAAACCAATTCAAACACCTTCCACAAAAAAAATAACATATGTAAAAATACAAACAATATAGGTGTTGAATAAATGAAAGGTAATTGTTTATAAAATATCTCCCACAGACCCAATGGAATCTTCCTTAGTTTGATTGGTACTAAGAAAGACCACATGACATATTACAAACTTTTTTAGATAAATGAATGATAACACTCCATAATTTAATTTATCTATCACACAGATTTGTGAAGGAAAAAGGATAACACTTTTACACTTACCATGGTATTAATGGTCATCAAGATAATGTGTTTTTCTTTGATTAAAATCTTATACAGTTAGCTGATTAGGGAATCATTACATGTCAAAAATCCATATATATACCCATTCCACATTATTCTCTTAAAGGCTCGTCTAAGAGGTTTGAACCAGCCAATGATTCTCCTTGTGAGAAAAACATGTTCCATCAACCTTCATAGAAGATGACAAATAGTATAAGTCCTACTCTTAGTGTACTCTCTCTTAGGACTAATCTCTCACACACTAATCCTATCGAGGAACCATTGGTCAATCAGATCCTTCCTAAAGAGACATGGGGACAATGTCATCATAAAAAATATATATTAGTACCTAAAAATATACATACACATTCATATGAAAGTTTTTAAGATACTTTAGAGGTGGTTATAGAAGAAAAATAAATAGTCTCATTACCACATGGTTATTACAATTAGGGTTTCTTATTTCCATCTATATTTCATCGCATATGGTAATTTATTTTTTATCCTATAGTATAAAAATTTAAAAATGAACATATTTGTTACACAATTTACTAGATCTTAACATACACCATGAAAATAAATGTAAATAAAAAATACAATATGAGTAAAAAATAATTAAACAATACGCATCCATTTGAAACCAAATAAAACCTTGTGAGGAATGTCACACACACACATACAATGAACAATGTTTATAAAAATAAACATATCAATTACATGTTTGAATCATATCTCTAGGTTGGTACTCCTCATTGATATTAATATCTATGAACCTAACAACTCTCGATATCGATGCACCAAGATTAAACTAGGGCTCATGTACATAAGACAACACACATAATCTATCCTCAAAAAATATTAACCACCACATCACATCCTCATTCTCATGGTGAAAGGTGTCATATATATTAATCAAAATCTACATGATATTCATGATAATCCATTTTGGAATGTCACACCTATCCAACTCAACATGTATCTCCTCATGCTCAATGGATGTAATCTGATAATCTACCCACAACCCTTACTACAGGATCAAATAAAGGTGCATGGTAACTTGAAATTTGAATAAACCTATCAATAAATCCATCCCTAGATATAGTCATGGGTACATTATGTGTGAGGATATGTATCTCTTGGGCCACCATCATCACCCACTCTTGATTGACTATAGACATTTAGAGATATGATATCGATTAAGTACATTTATAAAATCAAATACTTTTTTTAATATTATAACTAAATAAAATGCCAAATTTAAAAACTATGGTAATCACATGTGTCACTAATGGCTACCCATCCACTAGTGTTAGTCCCATAGGATCATCATAGCCTCAAACCTCGCCTATCTCTCCTCCTGTACCCCCTTGTGCCATAAGAATGACACCTAGGGGAAATTACAATATGAAACAATAGTGGTCACTAGGATCTATCCCAACACTATATATCACCATCTATAAATATCGAATAATCCTTTATAGTAAAGGGAACCATAGGATATCACTCATTATTTGGATGTGGTTTTATATACATAGCCATATGTTCTGGCCTATAATGGAACCTATGCCCATTTCGTGTTATCCAATTCCATAGGTGAGGTACCGAGGGAACTCCCTGCTCTATAATAAACTACCATGAAATAAATTCTTACTAAAATTATTATAAACACCAATAAATTGATCAAATAAACATGTTTTGATATAGACCTTCTGCAATTCATGTCCATCCTTAGGCCATTTAGAAAATCTCTTATATAGATTCCATACAATATGATATGGATTTGTTTTTTCCAAGGTAACATTGTACTCCATTTCGGTATATATCCTACCACATGGAAATATCCATAACTTTGTAAACATTTGTGGATGATCCCATATAGGTAGGAGACAACAAACTAATTATACAAATGTAATGTGCTCATAGGCCTAAAAATGTAATAGAGACGTAGATCTAATGCCTCCACCATGAGTATCCATTACAAACATGTAATGATCCATATATAAGTGTGCATATACAATGTGACCCCATGAATATATAGTATAATAAACCATAATATGTCATACTACATGGTACATATGATATGATTATACCACCATTTATACCCACCAATGATGCTAGTAAAATAGAAATAAACTTCTAAAACTATGAAACATCACCTCTAATAATACTATCAAAATTAATCATACTAAAAAATTATACATCTAGAGCCCTATTACCAATTAAATATACATGAGAGAATTTAATATAACATATGAAACCAATTCTATAAATGTAAACTCTCTTGCCTCTAATCAAAACCTAGAAAATATGATACAATCCTCTAAATTGATTGTCATCTCACCTATGGAGAGCCAAAAAGTACATGTATCAAAGTTCCACCTCTTAGCTAGGGATATAAGGAGGTATATGCCATATTAAATATTTACCAAAATGACCACATGTCTCAACCCCTTTGATCTATAATAGCCCAGTCGATCATATCTAGACCCAACTCTACTAAGGTAGAATTATGCTGACCATGCCAAATATATTGAATATGTAAATTCTTATGAAATTAAGAATAAAAAAATAAAAACTCATTTTAAATTATATTTTAGTGTAAAAATATATAAATTATAATTAATAATGCACAAAACTAACAAGACAAGCCCACATAGGATATCACTGTTAGATGTTAGTATTCACATAGGACAAAAACATTAAATGCTTGCATTTGAACCTATATACTAGCATCATATTACTGATGCAAGTATATAGGAATTATTTGCAGGCATATAACATCTCACTAAAAATCCAAAAATTACCCTTTTTTCAAATATTTAAAATTACTAATAAAATGGTAATCAAAACTACTTACCAGCTCAACAAAATTCAAGCTGAGTAAGGCATTAAGAATTAAATTAAATCACATTAAACAAAGGTATATTCCACATGGCATAGTTATTCTAAAACTTATAGCTCACATTTTACAAATTTTCAAATGACTTCAAATTTATATTCAATGCACCTAATATACTTTTTAAAAAACTTTAAATCTGCATATCTTGAGCACTGATTGTCCAATTTTGAAATCATAAGTTGCACTAACTTATAAATAATGAGATCTTACATATTATACCAAATTTTAAAATTTTCAAAATTTACCAAGAATCACTATTTTTTTTCCTACACATAGATATTCAACTAGATTCCAAATACTACTGAAAATAATGTTACAAATTACTATCCATAATACTTTCAAAACAATATCTATTAAATTATATTGAACATATTATCATTTTTCCTTTTGAGAAGAGATGACTAATAGATACTATATCACGTGCCCCTAAAGGTGGGGAATTTTAGTATGGGAATGTTTATAAACATGTTATACATAATCAACTATAATTTTTACATTCTATAGATTCAGTTGGGGAATGCTTTGGAAGCATGGTCTACACACTTATTTGTTATTGAACACTTCCATATTACAGTATGGGCATGTTTTAAAAGCCTGTCATCCACAATGTTACTTATTTAAGTTTTTAAATTTATCCATATATAGTGGGTTCATGATTTATAAACCTATTTTAGACACATAGATAGCTTATAAATTTGAAAAAAAACATAGTATATGATTTAAATTCATAGTTATGGCAAAATTTTATACATGGGTATCATTTTTTATACATAGTTTCAGTATGAAACATATCCAAGGTCTATATGATATGTAATGTGTGAATAATATTAAAAAATCCAAATTACTTTTAGATTCAAAAACTCTTTTATGGACTATTACCACATCATGTACTTTTACATAATGATACCCTTCAAACTTTTACAAACTATATTGGTTCTTACTCATCTATAGGGATTGGATATTCTTTTTAGTTTGATTGGATGGATTAAATAATCTAGTATTGACACATTTTTGGTTCAATTTTATTAAATCACTCACATTATATAGATTTATACATAAACATATATTCTTGAAATTGAGTTGTGTTAGTTGAGAAAATATAATCTCGATGGTCAGAGCACCCCTCTTCCTATTCTAGGTTGGGAACATGATCACCTCCCAACTCTTCCTACTTTAGGTACATCACCACCATGGTATAACCTACTTGACCATTTATATGTTCACTCATATTTTCAAATAGAAGATGGATGAGGTTGTAATTCCCATGTCTACTTCTCCAGTTTCCAACACTCAAGAACAATCACTACATAACATATACAAAGTTGTATGTTATCCATGTTATTTCTTTATGATTGATTTTTTATTATTTCTTAGATATAGATTATATACACTAATTATTTTATGACATATTCTTGGTTGTAGGTAATTTTCAAATAAAAGGTTCAATAAAATCTCAACCAAAGAGAAGGTGTGTTTTCAACACCATGCTATGCATTTTCTTTTCCTTTGAATTAGTAATTTACGTTTGTATTATATTACTAGATTAAAGGGGCATAAATGTAGATACCCATTTTAGTACAAGTACACATATTTATAGTCTCCTTTTATGGATATATCTTTTTACTAAGAAAAAACATATAATGATGTAGTCTCTTATGAACCTCTTAGATTCCATCTTATCTCACTTGATTTACCTGCCCATTGGGCCTATATGTTATGTTGTTTATCTTCATCTAATGTATGCTACATATCCCTACCATTATTTCCTATTTTATGTATATTTTCATCCCCTAAACACATGCATCTATTTTGGACACTAACATCAATGCTAGTGTCTAACTATGACACAAGTGTTGAGACTTATATTTTTATCCTTTTCTATATCTTTAACTTTTTGTTATTTGTTTAGTCCTCTTTACAAATCCTATTGTCATATTTTCACATTTCACTAGTTTCTAAATCAAAATCAAAAGGTTTATATATATACAAATGCTACAATATAACTAATATACCTAAAATTTTGATTTGGCAACTATCTAATTTGAAAGTACAATTTATGTCAAGCTATCAAATTTCACTATAGTATTCAATCAAATATTTGAAGCATTTAAAAGATCAAATATACTAATGTATTATTTGTACCAAGGGTTACTATAAGAAACAACATATAATCACATTGTTATAATTTCATACACATGCTTATGATGGAAAACTACATGTGAGTATGAGGCCCTCTTTAGAGTATTTTCTATGTAGGAACCATTTCGAAACAAAATGGGGTTGTTAGATCTAGTTTGACTCACATATTAACCCCTCTTTACCAAGTTACAAGAGGTCCAATTTAAAAGAGATGGGCTTTTGATTGTTATCTAGATCATATACATAAGAATATGTATCCAATGATGTAAAACAATTCTATAAGTGATAGCATAGGATTGGTCAAAATTTGGATCCATTCCTATACATGGCTTAGACTGATCACCTACATCAAAAGCAAACACTTGCATCAACATTACTATCCTTGATCAACTCAATTATTTAGAATATAAAAAATATTTAGAATATAGTATAAATAAGGGTGTGATCTTTATGACAACCCTACAATAACTCCTAATCATTGTCATAGTCTAAAACCTAACATTAAATAAGATATACTATCTTTTATCCCTTAGTTACTTTGTGCTTAGTCTATTTATTGCATATTCTTAGCTTAATTATATTATAAATATTCTATATTCTATTACTAAAATTTGAATATTGCAATATTACATTCAAATAATTATTTTTTGTATGTTTTTATTATAAATCTAAAAAATATTAAATAAGTTCTAGCAAACCACCTCTAGTCAAACTAAATTAGAAATGCATAATTATATAACTACCTAAATCATGTTAACTTATTTTTGGTAAGAATAGAATTAAAAGTGAGGGTTGTGTGGTGGCTAGTCCCTGCCATTTTAGTTGAGAAGTAATTTTATAGGATTGTAATATAATATAAATACTAAATTGTAGTTATAGTTTTCCTAATAAGATTTAAGAACTTTTTTTAGAATTATGAAACTCTATAAGTATAATGTTAATCTAATCCAAAAAAGATAATAAAAGTAATATTTGGAAGACATTATATGATTGTGAATCTACAATTTTTACATTAGGTGATGTTGTTTTTAATGTCTATACTTATTATCATCGCATAAATTGTTATTGAGTTAAAAAAATTAAGAAAAAAATATTTGTGTTAAATAAATAAATATTTAATAATTAAAAAAATAAATTTTAAATGTATCCAAATAATTTCACAGCATATTTAGGTGTTAACCATTGATTTTGATTGTTGAATTTTTAATATATGTATGCCATTGTGTTATTCTACATAATACATATGTTTAAATTTGTTTATGATAAATCATGATAAAAACTATAAATAAATAGTATATAATTGGGTCTAACCTGGATTAATACATAAAAAAATAATTATAAATATGTGAAATAAGAAATAAAGTTAAGTAAATTTAAAAATAAATTTTAAGTCTCATTATATTTTGTTTAATAAATTTATGTAGGGTACATTAAGTTATTATATAAGTAGTTAGAGGATTAATATACCTATGAAATTTTATAATTATAAAAATTTTAAGTTAAAAATAAAACACCTACACTAGTATCATTAAATAATTTTAGAACAATGAAATAAATAATAATAATGTTAAAAAAAATCTAGAAAATAAAATTATACATATTAAAAAAATATTGAAAACAATAAACAAAACCCAAAAATATACTTTGAAAAAAAATCAAATAATATTTAAATTAAAGAAGAGTGATTTTTATAGAAAAGAATGTTTTATAAAAATGTTAATAATTGGAGGTATTTACATCAAATATTTAATTTGCTAGCTTAATAAGTATGTTGGTGTAGGATATTAATTATTATATTTACTTATTAAAAGTATAATTCCTACACTTATAGCTTTATCTTACTTAGGTCTTATAAGAGGTTAAGTGGGTGAGAGGGTGAGTTCCACCTAGAGTTCCATCTAGATTTTTATTGAGTACCACTATGAGTTTTCCTATGAGTTTCGCAGTGAGTTACACTCAGTTCCACCATGAGTTCTCCAGTGAGTTAACTCCCCATACTCCTTTATATTCCTCCTCACCATGCTATTGTAATTAACCAAAAACCAAGAGCTAAACAAAAGTAGTGTACAGAAGATAATTAGTAATCAAAGCATTTAATGTAGAAGGCAATTATTTCATATCTTTTTGTATATTTATGAATACATAGAAGGTCATCATTGTTGCAAAATACTTATGTGCTCATTCTACTAGAGTATCACCTACTAGTCTATTTTGGCATGGTATTGTAGCTTTAGGTTATGGTAATTAGCATTAAGTTATCTATTACTTCTTATTTGTAATCTATTCAACTTATTGAGAGTAATTTGCATATTGCTTCTATTTTGGATTTGCATGTAAGCTTAGTTATGTAGATGTGTGAGAAGGATACAATGTTTCTAGCTGACCATATTTTTCCATGCAGAACACTTTCATGTGGTCAAAATATCTTTCAACAGAGTCCACACTTAGCTTGACTTTTGTGATTTCTTGATGGTCTAAAGTTTTCTTGATCCTATTAATGAAATCATTTGCATCCATTTTTCTATGTAGGAAATATCACACATTTTATAACAGTAGTAGGACAAGTGGCAGATGTTCTGAAGGTTTCTTAAGATATAGAAGTAGGAGGATGTAGCACTAAGAGGAAATCAAAAACATTTAATAATTCATTCCATGGTTATTCTGAAATTACCCATTCATGGCCTCCTCTATGTTAGTTGATCATAAGGTGTTATAGTTCTATTAGATGTCAATTTTCTTGGACTACGTACTAAGCTAAATTGGCAGTCAAAAGTCCTCGTTGTCATAGATTTATTTTTACCTCACATTGGTTCTATTCCTCTACCAATCTTCCATGGCCTCTATCTAATCTCCCACAACTTGTACCCTTGCATGAGATCCTCCTTGATCCATTTGGCCACATCTAATTTATGGATTTTATGGTTCTATATGTGATTTAACACCCCAAGCTTCTTTCCAAATAGTGGCAAAGATCATTGCACATCGAGCTATTTGTATAATTGCATAGCTATAAAACCTATGCTTAGATAGTGCTACTTCAAATCTTGGCATTTGGGTTATGGGTGATATTATCTTGCATGGATCATGTCCTATACTTCCATGGCATTTCACCATGACCTACAGATGTATGGCATGCCTAATGACCTCTCCGTTGTAGTAATTTAGAACTGTAAATGAAGTGGTGAGATTTAGATGTTATATTTAATACCAAGGACAAAATATAGCCACATAGCTGATTTGGCATTCTTTGATTGTAGATCAAACCCCTACTACCTATTTAAAACTATTGTCCATGCATGTATATGCCATAGTCTCTTATTTTACATGCACATTGACAGTGTTGTATAAATTCTCAGTTGGTTACATCTCCTTTGTTAAAATTCAACTTTATATATTACCAACATTAAAAAAATTTAAAGCATGTTTTATTTTTTATTTACAATAGCTTTGGATAATTTTTTTGATTAAAACCTTCAACATAAGACCTTTTTTTAAAAGTACATATAAGGGTTCATAGATGAGAGTATTTGACTTTAGTTGATTTGAAGAGTACCAAAGTTTTAGGCAAATTCCAATTAGTTGTTACATGACATACTTAGTGTTTAAACCTGACGAGTTTTTAAATTTTAAGTGCAATTTAATTTAATAGGGCGTTAATGTTGAAAAAAGTATTTTTCTATAACTTTTTATTAGTAACTCAGATTTGAGTGCTACATTTTAAAAAAGTGTATATTTTTTCATCCTCTTTCCATTGGTATATTTTTTTTTATAAAATACATTCAATTTATAAAGTGCCATATTCATGGGGTTTATGGGCCCTACTACTTTCTGCAACATACTTCATGCACTGATTGCTCTCATATATATGGACTCATTTTTGGCCCAGTCCAAAGTCCATCTCTAGAGTGTGCAAGACTAGTTTCTCTTACTCAAGCATTGATTTCTCACTTGGATGCATTCTTGGTTGTACTCGATGTCCCTTTCATGAGTGTACTTCAGGATTTTATTAAAGATATATATTTTATAGTTGTGCACTTCCCTAGTGTCTCCTCTCAGTCATGCCTACCCCATTTGAGAGTCTCTAGATGAGGAAAGTTATTTTGTCTCTAGTGATCCTTCTTGGTAAAAATAATTATGATTTATGTCATGCTTATATGGAACACTTTCTCACACACAAGAATCATATTCCATTTTTATACGAATAGATTCTTGCATCCATTGATCCTATTCAGTTTCATAAGTGGGATAATACTTGTGACAAGGTTTTTTTCCACCCTATTACTTCCTATTTACATGTAAATTAATTACCATGTGGAATATACAGAGGTTCCTTGCACTTTTTGGAGCAACCTACAATCTCTTTTCAGAGATCCTATTGAGACCTACATCATATAAACTCCACTTCTTATTATCTCTTTAGAGACTATTTTACTCTATCCTCATGATTTTATTTATTATGATGATACATCTATGGTGGATAGTGTTTTTCCTTATATTGAGACCCCACTATAGGATGAGATTCTTCAAAAACTTATTTATCCTATTATAGATTCTACTTCCATTCCTATGCATATTGTTGCTCTTTCAGAGCCTTCACAAACTTACATTTCTAAGGACTTTACTAATTTTACTATGAGTACAACTATAGTGAGCATCAATGACTCATCTCTTCCTGTGGACATTCTTTCTTTACTTTGTGATTCATGCTTCACTCTTCACATGGGCATTCCTTTAGTGAATGTTCCATGTTTATCTTCTTCTCTAGTTGTTCTCTCTCCTTCATTGTATGCTTCTTCATGGCCCTCTTCTAAAGTTAATATATAATCAAACTTTGGCACATTTGAGCACTAACAAAGAGACAATTTAGATTTTTTTTATAGATTTACATCATGATTCCTACACACATTCCACTTGAGTGGAAATTTAGCAGTTTGATAGCTCATGGGTTCTTTCTTCTAAAAGGAAGAGACAACATTTATTTTAGAAGGACATACTATAGTATTCACCATGTAACATTATATGCATACATTCTCTCTTTTATTTATGTAGGCACACATCCTTCAAATTTTTTAGGATATTGGGATCATAACTATGTTTTTGGGTACCTCATCAGGCCTCATTTTTGGGACCCAATTTTATAACACACATAACCTATGCTTAAGAGGGGATGTTGGTGTGGGATTTCTAGTCCTTAATTCTTTTCTTTGTCTATCTTTTTGATGCATTTTAATTCCCAGTTCCATTTAAGAAATCACCAACCTTTTGCTCATGAGATTTGTTATCCGAACATTGATGAACACAGCTCCAGATTCTTTTACTATTGCTTTGGCAAGCAATGTTTTCCCAGTTCTAGGAGGGCCATATAACAATACTCCTTTTTTTGAGGTCCTAAAAGCTTTCCATGTGCAAATAAATTGGGCCTTTGTAATGGAAGAATAACTAGTTCATATAGTGCTTGTTTAACTTTGTCAAGTCCCCCAATTGAGTCAAAGGAAACATCAATATCATCTGTATTGATGATGTTACAATAAATTACATCCTCGTAAGGGTTTGTCTTGATGAAAGGACGGTCCAGTTTTGTTGAAATTTCTTCTTCCCAGCAAGAGGGCTCAAAATGTCCTGGTCTAATCGAACAAAATCTGTTGGAAGTGTCTTTATTACTGACTAAAGAGCCTCAAAGCTAGATACACGATGCATACTTGCTCCATCCTTGCACTGTGTTGAAACATCTTGTATTGCTGAAAAGATGTCTGGGGTGAAAATATAAACACCGATGTTGATTCGGTCACTTACAAAAGTCTTTAGTTTTTCTGCATAGTGTAGTAGTTCACCGGTGATAGGATCTGCAACCAATTCACCAAACTGGTTGGCCGATTCAACACAAACCTTAATCACTAAGATTGTTCCCACTCTGCCATATCTAGTATGGGCCTCGAGCATATCTACAAGAGGAAAGTTGCAGCAAACATCATAGTTGAGTAAAAATATATTTGTCAGATCATCCTCCGTAATCAACTCTCTAAAGTGGTATAGTCCACCTACTGAACCATGTAGCTTGTCCTCTCTCAGGTACCTGACAGGGATTTTAAGCTCATTTGATATTGATGAAACATAAAGTGTGAATCTCTAGGAGAAGGATCTCTAGGAGGGAGAAGAGGAGTCACGAAGGCCATTCGGCCTGGATTATTCAGTCTTGACTATGGTGAGAGAAAACTAGGTCTTGTGTTGCTGAATATGTAGAAAGTCAAGCCTAGAGAGAGACCCGAGATTAAGAATAATGATGTGATTGACTATTTTAAATACATGCCAAAATATGTGTTGAAGGATGGAGGCCGTTGGAACGAGTTGAGATGGACAGTATTCTTAATCAGGCCTGAATGCAGCAATAGATGATGGATCTGAAGAAGCAGAGCAATGGAAAGAGGGGAGCACAAGTCTATTGTGGTCATCATGGTGGGAGGCCCAACTAAAGGCACTAGGTCTTGACCGCTGTCACTAAATGTGGCAAAACCACTATTTCCATTAGCTAGGTAGGCATTGGTACAACATCTGATTCTGGCCTGCAAAAAGGTTGGAAATCCATATGTGGTTCTTTGTCGTCAACTATAATGTAATGTTGTAGATCTAAAGCAAGGAAGGGCCCTTGTGATTCTCATAGATACCAAATCTGGCTCACATTTATCTTATAGGATTCTACGAGGAGCGTGAATTTGCACTTTATGTTTCATCAATATCAAACGAGCTTAAAATCCCTGTCAGGTGCCTGAGAGAAGACAAGCTACATTGTTTAGCAGGTGGACTATACCACTTTAGAGAGTTGATTATGGAGGATGATCTGACAAAAATATTTTTGCTCAACTGTGATGTTTGTTGCAGCTTTCCTCTTGTAGATATGCTCGAGGCCCATACCATATATGGCGGAGTGGGAAAAATCTTAGTAATTAAGGTTTGTGCTGAATCGGCCAACCAGTTTGGTGAATTGGTTACAAATCCTATCACCGATGAACTACTACACTATGTAGAAAAACCAGAGACTTTTGTAAGTGACCGAATCAACATCAGTGTTTATATTTTCACCCCAGACATCTTTTCAGCAATACAAGATGCTTCAACATAGTGCAAGGATAGAGCAAGTATGCATCGTGTATCTAGCTTTGAGGCTCTTCAGTCAGCAACAAAGACACTTCCAACAGATTTTGTTCGATTAGACCAGGACATTTTGAGCCCTCTTGCTGGGAAGAAGAAATTGCAACGAAACTAGACCATCCTTTCATCAAGACAAACCCTTACGAGGATGTAATTTCTTGTAACGTCATCAATCCAAATGATATTGATGTTTCCTTTGACTCAATTGGGGGACTTGACAAAGTTAAACAAGCACTATATGAACTATTTATTCTTCCATTACAAAGGCCCAATTTATTTGCGCATGGAAAGCTTTTAGGACCTCAAAAAAAGGAGTATTGTTATATGGCCCTCCTGGAACTGGGAAAACATTGCTTGCCAAAGCAATAGTAAAAGAATCTGGAGCTGTGTTCATCAATGTTTGGATAGCAAATCTCATGAGAAAAAGGTTGGTGATTTCTTAAATGGAACTGGGAATTAAAATGCATCACTTTTTCCCACAGGTTTTTCTCCTTTTACTCCACTTTTGAGAGTTACACTTTATAGGGGTTCCTCATCAGGCTTTGTTGTCAGGACCTATATTTTCTTTTCCATCCACCTAAGCTACACTTAAGGGGGGTTGTTGGTGTAGGATATTAATTATTCTATTTACTTATTAAATGGATAATTCCTACACTTATAGTTTTAACTTACTTAGGTGTTATAAGAGGTTAATTAGGTGAGAGGGTGAGTTCTACCTAAAGTTCCATCTAGAGTTATACTGAGTACCACTATGAGTTCTCCTATGAGTTCTATAGTGAGTTACATTGAGTTCCATGATGAGTTCTCTAGTGAGTTAACTCCCTCTAATCCTTCATTATATTCCTCTTCACTTTGCTATTTTAATTAACAAAAAACCAATAGTTTAATAAAAGTAGCATATAGTAGATAATTAGTAAGAAAGGCATTTAATATAGAAGGTAATTATTGAACATCCTGCATGTTTCTAAATACAGAAAAAGTCATCATTGTTGAAGAATACTTGTGTGGTCACTGTGACAAAGTAGAATTATTTTGACAAAGAACTCACCTAAATTAGAGTAAAATTAATCCAATCTAAAAATAATTAATTAAATAATAAATAATATATAAAAAAATCATTATATTAATGTAGGATTTTATAACATTAATGAATATAAAAAGAATAAAAATAAAAATCTCTTGCTACATAATATTATGTATATTGTAAAACATTATCCATATAATTACTAGACAAATTTATTATTTATCGATTTGAAGTAAAATATTGTTGTTATATTTACCCAAACATATAGATATTGAGTTTTAAATTTATTATGGTAAATATATTTATTGATTAACAGATAGACAATGGAATTTATGAATGTAAATATTTAATTGTAATTAATTAATTAATGATTATAAGCTTAGGTTTGTAAACAATGGGAATATCTCTATATGCATAGAATTTACTTGCAATCATTTTGGAAAAGATAATTATTACTATATTTTTGTTAAATGGTAAGAGACATATTTTGAAACTATATTACATAAATTATGGATAAAATGTCAAAGTTATTCATATATATGTACACTTGTCCTTTTAATTATATAATTTCATAGATTTAAATGGAATATTCAATGAGAACATGTGTGGAATATTCCTTAATATTTGTTGTTAAACATTAGAATGCACAATTTTTTTTGCATTTTATTGGTCCATTGGATTAAAACTATTATTTGAATTGATTCTTATAGTTCCCTATAGGGTAGAGACTAATAATTCCATATATTATCTCTATATCATGTAACCATTTTCCATTGTAAAATAAAACCATTTATTTTTCATTATGGGTAGCCCAAATTGACTAAGGATGTCGATAATAAGAATGACATGGATTTCGATAATCTTGCAAGTACTTCTAAAAAATAAATCATGGGAATCTAGTCACAATGCAAGCAAATACATGCAATAATAATTGATGATTATTCTACCAATGAAAATGAAGGTACCAAAGATTTGAACATTTTGATAATAATGTTTTTAATTAACAAACATTAAATAAATACCATTTACAAATAAAATTCCTAAATACTTTTAATAGTAAAATATAGTTATTCATACACCTACTCATTTTACATAGGAAGAAAGAAATAAAGAAAAAATAATTGCATAAAACAAACCACTTTGGAAGGTTTATATGAAACCTATATTTGGAGTGAAATACGATGATATATGCACATCAATAATTGATCACCCACTATTTGTATCCACATCTAAAGCATATTATCAAACTTTACAATGTGAGACTATATATAATGTTGGGATTAGAAACATTCTCATCAGTGAATTGATATTTAACACAATATTTTTGAGTGCCATATTTTTTACTTAGACTTTTAATGATCCATGCAAACACCTTAGTGTTTTTGAATTTTGTTTAATTTATTTTAAATTATGATTAAATTTTCACTCTTAGTTTGTTCTACATTACATACATTAAATATGCAAAAATATTGATGAAAATTCTATGGAAGTTATATTCTTTGGTTTTATTGATTTATTGTATAATAAATAAATAAATACATAATTTTTAATAGATTTTATAATACATATTATAATCTACATTTCAATTTCAATTATTTTTTTTTTCTATTATTTTTCTTTTCCTTCCTCTAAATTTTTATTTGAAATGTATTTTTCTTATAATTCTATTAACATGTTATGGTTATTAATAGATAATGATAAACATTCTTGTTTATATTATATAAATAAGCATATTTTATTATAAAAATTGCTTTACAAATATATTTAAAATTAAATATTTATTATTCCAAATATTGTTTGGTTATTTAATTTTAAAAAAATTTGAACATTTTTTTGTGAACACTATTAGATATTTATTACCATTAATTCTTATTTTTTTAACACCTCTAATTTCTTAAATGAAATTATTGAATATTTAAAATTTTGATTTAATATTTCTATAATACTTTTATAATTAATAATATGTGTTACAATAATAGAATATACATTTTTAATATAATTTGTACCAGAGTTAAACATATATATATAAATACAATCTAACATTGTTTTCAACTGTATTGGTACTGTCATTCGAATTTAAACATATATTTTTATAGTGTATATTAATATATATTAGTCACAAAATTAATAAATCCTCTAATCATTAATTAAAAATTCAACTATTTGATTCCCTATTACAATATTACATTTAATAAAACATACAGTTTTCCAACCAAAATAAAATAATTCAATGTGTAATAAATTATAAATAAAAAGGTTCAATATAATTATGATATGTTTGTATATGTAAAAACATTCATTAGCATACCTTAAAAAATCTAATATAATAGGCTACTATGACAATATTTACTCATAAGGTTAATAGTCTTTAGAGGATAAAAATAAAACCCGCATTCTATTCCATTTAATGGGCACAAAATTAATATAATTTGTGGATGCATCCCATAAAACTTAAAGTTGACGTAAGAACTATCATTAAAAAGAAGAGAAAATGTTTTGAGGTTGAAAGGTTGAGGTACAAGGTGGAGGAAATGGTAAGAGAGGGATCTCAATGGACCATAAAAGATCCTTTATCAAGGTGTTAGAAGAGAAAGGCAATACCCTATAGCCAAAGACACATTACTTTATATTGGACTCCTTTGAGTAAGCTTTCCCTCTTACTTCAGGTTACCTAAAAATTAATGGAAGGACTTGGTTTTCTCCTTTGGTTTGTTTTCTATTAATTATCAACATTTTTATTATTTTATTCTTCCTTGCCTTTCCCTATTTTTTTCCCTTTCCCTTCATGGTTTGTGGATCATCGTCTCTCTTTGACTTTCTCACTTTTATGTATCGAGGACTAGACCCTATTTTATGTTCAAGTTCTAGGTCATAGATCCAGTAAAAAATGTTTCTCCCATTCATAACTTCAATTCTTAAAAGTGTTAACCAATAAAATAAAAAAGGGAAAAAAACTAATACTCTTTGAAAATAACAATAACATCCACATTCTATTCCATTTAAGAGGCACCTTTTTTTAGTGTTTGCAATTAAACAAAACTCTCTCTATTTTTTTTGGGTTGTTTGATATTCATAGATGATTTAATTTTTATTAAACAAATGATTGAATATAAAGTTTCTAATGTCTAACCTCCAACTTATAAGTTTCCACATTACACTATCCTTGCACGATTTCTTATTTTGATACCATTATCTCTTACAAATAGACCACAATACATAGTTTTAGAAAGGATGAGATATTCTTAGAGGTATCAGATAAAAAAAAATTATCTTTCTAATTATTATATCCATGTGGTTGTTTTTGGAGGGATTTATTTTGGTTTTATTGATTTTTTCTTGCACTAATTATTTATGACTTTACATATTATTTGTCTACCCTTAATGATCAAATTATTATTTTTTTTAAAATCATTATCATAACTAAAATTTTTATGTTCAAAAATTGATATTTGTTTGGAATTTTTGATGTTCTCATCAACATATAAATCCATTATTTTATTAATAATTATAGATTCATATTTAGTATAAAAAGAATTGCATTATATTCTATAATATCAAAAAAATAGATACATTTTTTTTTTTGATAAATTGTAGAGATTTCCAAGAAAGTGGAACTGTAAACAAATTAAAAATAATTATTATTTATATTTGGATTGCTTATTATGTATTTCTTAAAAAATATTAGATAGATAATATTTGTATTTAGGGAAGACAAGGAGATTTAATTAATTATATGGTACAAAAAAAATTTTACTAAAAGAATGTTAAAAAAACATGTTATTAAAAATAATAAGAGACTAAAATATTAAATTTATTAGAAATAGTAAATTAATAATAATAAATTTTTTTTAAAAGTAAAAAGTTTTAATAACTAATAAATATATTAAGTTACAAATTTTGGTAATAATAATAAGTTTAAAAATTGTTTAAAATGTTATGTTTCAAAAGCTACTAAAAATAGTAGGCTAACTCTAAGATTAACTTTTTAAATAGAAATCTAGTTGTGCATGATAAGTCTATCTATGATTTTGAATTATTAAAATGACTTTATGTATTGTTTGAGAAGAATAATGAAGAATTTGAATTCTCTTTTACTCATCAATACTATTCTCCATAATTTTATTGTATGTATTTTATAATTATATTTTTCATCTAAAGATCTGGTATCATAGTAGGTTCAAATACGGGCATAAAATTTATGATAATATTATCTATGAATTCTTATTACATTTCAAAAAAATTGAGATTTTTTTTTATGTTTTGACTAATATATTTAAGCAAAATGATGAGAAGAGGAGGTTATGCTCAGATAAACAAGAATATACAAAATTTATAAAGGACAGTGGAAGAGCTTATAGTAACTATAAGGAAAAAAGGAATAAAGAATGATAATAAATATATTATGGAGGCCATCAAAGACTTGATGATGATAATTATCATAATAATGTTTTCTCAAGCAAAAGTGAAAGATAAAGATTACATGGATCACACAATGTGTTATTAGATTGAAGAGAAAAAATGTTTCTTGGAGCAATAAGAGCTTATAAATGATGAAATATTGTCTCATGGAGTAAGGGTTTTCTATTATTAATAAGAAACATGAAGTAATTTATTAGGGTAATTAATTCACCATTATAAATAAATGAGTAATATTTAATGATTCATAATTTTTGTAATAGTTATTAGTATACAGTTATTTAACTTAGTTTATTAGGTTATTTATATTAGTAAATCATGAAATTTTTTTAAACTTGACATTTTTTTACTCCCGTATAATATTTGAGAGATATTTAGTTTACTATAATTTTATCTTTCCTATTTTAGAAGAATTATTACGAGCTCATATTCCTATATAGATATGAAGCTCTATAATGTAATTCACATTGGAATGAATATAATATTTTTGTTCCTCCATATATAATATCAAATCTTAAATATCTCTGGACCTGTGTAAATGAGAAGCATGTTCTCTCATTGAGAAGAAGCTTTAATTTACAGAGTTTTATTGTGTCAAAGGAGAAGCCCAAGCACTCCCTATTTGCAACAATAAAAGTGTGGTGATATATATATATATATATATATATATATATATATATATATATATATATATATATATATATATATATATATATATATATATATATATATCACCTTAGAAGATCATCAAATATTTACCTAGTGCTAAAAAAAAGGAAGAGATGTAGTGGTGAATTTGGTGCCTCCACATAGGATATCACACTTTGATACCAATTAAAAATATATTAGAGAAGAATTTAGTTTTTGAAAATCAAAGGAGCGATGATATTATAATTCATTACCTATTGTAATTCCCAGTATTGGAATAAATGAATTTATTTTTATTTTTTATTGGAGGATGTCAAAATAATGTAAAATGTTGAGTGTTAAAGCTCTGAGCCAAAACGTCAAGATTAACATTTAGCCATATGTAAAAGTGTGAATATTGGCATTGGAGGATTGGTTGCATTATAAGGAGAAAGGCATTTTTAAAAAAAGAGAGTTGTGAGCCTTGAGAAGAAGTCTATTTCACTTGGATGCCACATATAAATTCAAAAGAGGTTGGTATCATTTATTTTTTAGTTTATAAATTAAAACATGTTATCTATAAGTTATTAGATCTACTCTTAGGCATCAACATTCATTATATCTCTAAAAAATCTATCAAATATTTTATTTTCTATAAATATATCCAAAACCACCTATTTATTCTTTAAAATTACCTAAAATTTTTCCTTTACTATAATTTTTTATCTAAAACCACTTATTGGCTAACCCGTGGTATTAGTGGGAGGGTGGTTTTCTTTAAAATTAGATTTCTAAGCATTCAAATACCTATTTGTCATTTTCAATACTTGAAATTTTATATAGGTGAGTTAGTGGGAAGGTTTTTTGGTAAAGAATATGTGGGAGGTTCAAATCCCCCAAAATATTTTTTTGGTGAAAATTTTACAAAGCCCTTCAAATAGAACCAATCGCTAAATTTAGTTATAGATAACTATATTAGTGGAGAAACTCATATAATTTTTTTTAAAAAGAAATGAGAAGATTCTTAAAAAGTGATTTTTTACAAAAAAGAGGTCAAAGAGCCCAAACACAAAAAAAGGTAAATCTTCTTTTTTACAAGCATTGTAAATTTCTTTTTCATATTGTATTGCAAGAATTTCTAATTGTATTGCATACAATCATGACTTTTTTAAATTGATGTAGTGTTCAATCATAGATATGCTTTTGACTCACATTTATAGGTAATATCATCACACTTAAATTACTACATACAACACCTAACATAGCTATAAAAATGACATCTAAGAATTGACCCTTTAAACCATCATGAATAAATAAGGCACATACACTCATAGACTTCATTTCATTTACCCATTCATTAAAATCAAAAAGCATAAATCCTAATAGGTGGAATTTTTAATTATATAGTAAGGTTAGGCGCGCATATGCAGAAATCCATCTAAGCAAGTGATAGTGATTATATAAACCCTTTTTAGTACTATCTAGGTACAATGTATCAAAATATTTCTTGTATATTTATGCCTCTTACTCATACTACTGGGTTTATAGAAAGGAAGAGCTTATTCTATGTACCCACTAGTATAAAGGAAGGGTGTGTATAAGGAAAGGTCTAGTATATTAGTCTAATGATATATAGAAAGAGAAACTTATATACCTGGAGTCGTAAGAAACTAATCCATCATCTAGAGTCTTGATAATGGCTACATAGGCTTCAAAATTCTTTCTATGGGATTCATAGCTCCTCAAAGGTAACAACTACTCTACTTAGAATATAAATCTTAAAACTGAACTAAAGTTTGAAGAAATTTATTTTGTAGTAGATGGATCATATCCCTGACATACAATAGACATTAATCAACAACATAAGTTTGATAAATCCAACCAAAAGGCTAATTTGATAATCGTGATCGAAGTCCAGGATGAAGTTCAACCACACATCTTTGATGCCAAAACAACTGAGGAATCTTTGGACAATCTCCAAACTATATATGAAACCAAAAGTGAGAGTACTATTTTACATTTGCCAATTCAACTCCACTCTCTCAAATTGATACTAGGAGAAATAGTGGAGACCTTTTTAAGATATGTTGCAATGCTGAGGGCATCACTTCAATCCTTAGATGAGAAAATTTTAGATGAATATATTGCACCTATTATCTTGAGAGAAATACCACCCTCATAAATGATTTTTGTGACCACTTTGACTGTCATAGAATAAACACCAAGTTTTGAAAAACTAGTGAATATGTTACAATAGGAAGAGTTTTTCAATACTCATGACAACCAATAAGAATATGTAAGTTTATCATCAACAAAAAGGAAAGAAAAAAATCAAATGTTCATCAAAACATAATTTATGATATAATTCACAAGGAGGAAAGTCATAGAAATAATGTCTCATTTGTGGATGTCAGGGACATAAAATAAAAGATTGTTTGTAAAATACCTTCAAAAAATGATTTTCTAGTTGTCAGAAGTCCACTAACCAATAATCATCCCTTGGCTCATTTAGTTAACCACAATGATAGAAAAAAGAGACTTTGTAGAAGAAATCATAACAAGGAAATATTATTGAATAAGAATAATATAATGAGGATGATAAATACATGTACTTTGCATATACCAATGATGAATCCACATCACAAAGTGACATATGGTATGTTGACTCAGGTGTAACTTGACACATGATACATAGAAAATGTTGGTTTTTCACTTTGAAGGACACAGCCAATTAAAATCATTTTTATTTGGGTGATGATACCTCATATAGTGTGCAAAGAATTGGTAACATTGCCTTACCCCTAGGCACACAAACATGCATAATCATAGATGTTCTCTATGTACCTGGTTTAACTAAAAACTTTTTATCATTAAGTCAACTCTTAGACCATAATTTAAAGATTGAACTTGACTATAAAGTTAGAATGAAATTTTGTTTGATTAGAGAGAAATCCAAAAAATCCAATTTTTTTGCATGAGCATCCAATGTGAACTGTATGTTTCAGTTTGATTTCATTCGAAAAAATAATCAAGAACTCATAAAAAAGGACTAAACTTGGTATAACTATGGCATATAATATATGGCCACATCATTTTTTGATATCTCGACATACTCCATCATGAGAAATTGGTAAGAGGCTTACCACATCTTAAAATGGGTATAAGAAAATGTCATGATTTCTTAGCAAGTAAGAAACATAGATTTCCATTTTAGAAAAGTACTTATAGATCCACTGGTAAACTTGATCTAGTTCACACTGATCTGTGTAGACCAATGACACCTAGCCATGTTGTATTTAAATACTTCATGCTCTTTATTTATGATTATTCCATAAAAATATGGGTTTATTGTCTAAAAACAAAGAGTCAAGCCTTTTAAACTTTCAAGAACTTCAAAGTAGCTTTTGAAATAAAATATGGTCAAAAGATCAAAACCCTTTGCTTAGATTGTGGGGGGAATTTACCAGTAATGGGTTAAAACATTTTTTGTAAAAAAATGACATTTGTCATCAAATAGAACCTATGCATGCACCACAAAAAAAAACATAATTATTGAATAGATGAATCATACTATTATAGAAATAGTGTGATTTATGATACATGATTTAGGTTTACGAAGGTATTTTGGGTAGAAACTACTAAAACTATCATATATCTACTCAATAGAGTACCCATTATAGCTCTTAATGGAGTAACTCCACATGATTCTTGGTTAAGTAAAAATATATCTATATCACATCTTCAAGTTTTTAGATGTCAAGCAAGTATGCACATTCCCAAAGCAGAATGGACTAAACTTGATATGAAAGCCAAAAAATATTTATTAGAGTAAAATGAAGAAGCACTTGCCTATAGACTCATGGATCCAAAAACTAGACAAATTTACACTAGTGGAGATGTTGAATTCATTGAAAAAAAAGTAGAATATCCTTCTATAAGTTCACTTGATAAACAAGTAAATCTCATAGAAAGTAAATAAGATGGTAATCTTCCAAATGAATACAGTAATGATGATGGGAACAATGGTGCAACTCCACCACCCATAAGAACTACTCAATTTATGAATAAATAGTATATAAATACACTCAGAGATGAAAAATTAGATTTTTCTCCAAATACATCCACCACTTGACCATTTTCTAAAAAATAAGGCATTGACTATCAGGAGACATTTTCTCCCATAACAAAGATCAAAACTATCAAGATGATTTTTTCTCTAGCCAAATAGTTTTATTGGAAAGTCAATAAAATAGATGTGAAAAGTTCTTTCATTAATGGATAATTATAGGAAAAATTATATATGATTCAACTAGAACATTTTTTCAAATAAAGAAAAGAAGATAAAGATTGTAGACTTGTCAAATCATTATATGGCCTTAAACATGTTCCCAGGGCTTGATATATTAATATTGATGCGCATCTATTGAAATATGGATTCAAAAGGAGTCCATATGATCCATATATACCTCAAATATCAAGTGGGGGAGATAGTAATTCTAGTTTTATATGTTGATGATCTATTCATCACTAGTAGTTTAGTAAAGATGATTAAATCAATAAAGAAAGATCTAAATCAATCATTCAACATCATAGATCTCAATATTTTGGGTTATTATCTTGGCTTAGAATTTTGGTAGAGAAAAAATTACATGTATCTCAACTCAAATATGTTAGGGCAACGCTTGATAAATTGAAAATGATGGATAGCAAACCAATTGCCACATTTATGGAGATAAAACTTTAACTATCTAGAATAGATCCATCACCACAAGTAAATGAAACTCTATATCAATAGTTGATGGGGAGTCTCATTTACCTAGCCTACATTAGTATAGACATTAGTTATGCTATTAGTTATCTCTCAAGGTTCATGCAAGATCCTAAGCTCAGTTACTAGAAAGTAGCAAAGTGAGTATTGAGATACATCATAAAAACTATGGATTTTGTCCTATAATACAAGAAGAATGATAACTTCGTATTGATATAATACTAAAATTTAGATCATGGAGGGAACATTGATGACTAAAAATTAACTTCATGATTTGTATTCTTTTTGGGATCTAGACCGATATCATGGGGGAGTAATAAGTATAATTATTTTTAAAGGTCCTCTAAAGAATCATAATATCATGCTTTAGGAGGAGTTATATGTGAAGCAATTTGGATCAGATGTATACTTGAAGGATTTGGATTAAGATAGAATCAACCAATAATTCTTCATGTAGACAATCAAGGAGTAATTAATATTGTCTACAGTCTAGTATTTCATGAACATACTAAACGCATTGAGGTAAAAGTTTATTTCATCTGTAAACATGTTCAAAATAATAATATCCATCTCTAGTATTTCTCGATAGATTAAAAATGTGCATATGTTTTTTACTAAAGTACTTGTGTGGGAAAAATTTGAGGCATTTCAATAATTTATCTCTTGTTCACTTGAGACAATGTTCTATTAAGGGGGAAATATTAGGGTTATTAATTCACCATTATAGATAATTAAGTAATATTTAATTTCTCATAATTATTTTTAATTAGTTATTAGTATATGGTTATTTTTTATAGATAGGTTGTTTAGTTATTTAGGTTGGTAAATCACGTAAATCTTTTAAAATTGAAATTTTGTTACTCTCGTGTAATAATTGGGAGATATTCAGTTTACGATAGTTTTATCTTTCCTATTTTATAAGAACTATTATGAGCTCATATTCCTATATAAATATGAAGATATGTAATTTAATTCACGTTGGAATGAATATAATATTTTTGTTACTACATATAATTTTATTAAAATTAAAATTTACGCATGAAGATGGGATAAGTGAAAATGTTCAACATGTTACCAAAATTGAAAGTGAAAGTGAAAAATTTGAATAACAAAAATCAGAAAAAAAAAATAAAAAATAGAAAGGGTTGATAAAATAATATGTTGATGGTTGAAAATAAATCAAAAGATATAAATGATTACATATATAAAGACAATATTGAAGATGAGGTTGATTTTCTAGATTTTTCATAATTTATTGATGAAGGTGAAGATAAAGAGATTGAATAAGAGAGAGAAAGCCATTTCATGTATGATTATTATAAGAATTTTAAGTGAATGAACATAACATTGATTTCATAATTTATGATTAATCAATTGATCAAAATTGAGATACAAGCAAGACAAAAGTTATATTTACATATACAAAAGTTTACAAAAGAAGATCCACGGTTTATAAATTTAAGAGAAATAAGAAAGTAAGTAAGAATAACATTAAACTAGGAGATTTAGAATTTGTTGACTAGAAGAAATTGGTGTAGTTAAAAAAATATGGTTATAATAAAATAAGGTTATTAAAAATAATTGGTTACTAAAAATAATAGGTTATTAAAAATCTCATGTTAAACGCATTCGGGTTCTCTACCTCATCTTCCTATTTAGTTTTGGACTGAACCTAGTCTAAAGACTATTGGTAATTACCATGGTCCCCTACCTTCAACCCCCTTATAAAACTACTCAATGTTAAACCCATTTGGATTCACATGCCTCCTATTTTTCATCAATTTTGGACCGAATCCGGTCTAAAGGTTTGTTGGATCAACATACCCCCCACTTTCTTGCTTTTGAAAATAGGGGGACCCTTATTATTGTTTTGAAACATCTAAGGTTTGAGTTTATTGAAAAGGTTATTTTTTTTAGAATTTAAAGGTCATCCACTTGAAAGGGATATGCTTTATACATGCTTAATGATAATGATTATGTTTTTAGACTAACTTGCTAATAGTTTGTCTTTGAATATTGAATTGTAGGTACAATAAATAAGGCTAGGTTTCCATTGAAGAAAAACCTAACCTTTGAATTCAAAAGTTAGAGGGAAGACTTGATTGGGTTTCCCAAACAACTCAACTTACGAAAACTTTATAAGTACCTAGATTTAATTAGGTTTTCATTAGTTCATTACTTAGTCAGGTTTTCTTTGGTTGACCCATTACTTGTTCTAGTTTCTTAACCCCTCCTACTTTGGTTTCTTATTTATCAATTACTTGCCTCTCAAATCTTTATGACGTATTGCTTATTTAAACTTCATGCATCTTTTTATATCTAATGACTCTCACTATCTCATAAATCTAACCAGGTGGTGTGAATCAAATGCAAGCAAATGGGCCCACCTAAACCCAAAAATACCCTTTGAAATACTAACTTTGAGGCACTTTATTGAAGTAACCCTTCAAAGTTTCTTGATGTGTCACTTCAAAAAAGTTGTCTCGATCCACTTTGGCAGAAAGTGCCCTTCAGATAAATTATTTTAGGCACTATTTCTCATAGACATTTTATCCAAAAAAAATCAACCATTCAGCTTTATTGAACCTACCCTTCGAAATAATTAGTTAAGACACCTTATATAGAAAGTGACCCTTCATAAAATGTTTAAGGGCAACTATGTGAAGTCTTTCTAGGTTCCTTGTTTTATGCATAACCCTAATATTTTATCTTTATTGGGACCAATCATTAACAAGTACATAGATCATAATCAATAACTTATGCTTTCTCATAGATCCAATTTGATAGTGTGAAAACACTGAAGACTTTTCAATGCAGTATAACCTTGAGGCATAGAAAAGGGATGTATTTCTCAGCCCTTAAAAGAACCCCATGTGTTTTTTTAAACACAAATAGACTTAGTGGAAGAATTTTTACCTAAGTCATATCAAAGCTTAGATCTCATTAACTCATGTGCATCTTCATAGATCTAACAGTCCATGCTTCATCTCAAGATTTGATATGATGGTGCAAACTGGTTGAAAGCTTTCAACCTAGTCAAAATTTAAGCATCCAATCAAGAAAGGACTTAAGGGATCACATAGCCCAAAGAATTGGATATATGGGCCAAGGAGCACGATTTCAATTGAAATAATAATGTGTTTTTTAATGCAACATGATTGTAAGGCTTAAGCTTAAGCCCTCTAAGTACATTATATGAGCTTAAATTTGACATCCTCGTGCCCATCATTTGACGTTCATGAAAACATTTTTGACATTCATGAGGACATCAAATTTAAGATAGTCTAAATTTTTAGCCTAGTAAAGGGATGTATTTATTGAACCTTTAAAATCCCCTTTGATTTTTTAATATTAAAACTTAGTAGAGGACTTTTAACCTAACTTTTTATTAAGCTTAAAACTCGTTAACTTGTGTGCATCATTACAAATATGATGGTCCACACTTCATCATAGGATTTGATCCAATGATGTGAAATGGCTGAAAATTTTTCAATGAGGATAAAGCATAATGAAGGCAACTAATTAGAAAATACTTCATGAATTGAGATCAACAAACCATGCTCACTCATAGATCTAATCCAATGGTTCAGAATGAAGGAAGATTTCAAAGACTGATTTATAGATTATGAAAGGACTTTCATAGGAATAACATGAGTGAATTTATGAATTTTCCACCTCTACCATTAGATTGAATAAAAACCCTAGCTTGCCAATATAAAGCCCTAATTTTTGGACCAATTGAATCATAATTGCATTCAAAAAAGCCAAAAATCACCCTAACAAGAACTAAGAAGACTTAGTGAATTCCTACAGTTAAAAAGCAATCAAATTGGTTGAGGAACTATGTTTGCATCAAGACAACAATGGTGAGATGAGGTAGAGGTTTACTTGTCAACTAACAAAGAAGGAAGATGTTACAAAGACAATGAACTAGATGTAGGAGCCTTGAATAATGATATGAACAACTGGTAAGAAATCTTATTTATAATTGACCTTCTACAACCATTGCCTCCTAATCAAAAATGAATTGTAACCACTAAATGGAGACATGAAGATCTTGCAGCAATCTAGATATCTATAATTCACCTTGCAGCTACCAAACTAGAGGTACTCCATTGTATCGATATCTTAGCTCCTATGTTCATTGATTGTAGAGTAGATGGAAACTATATAGTAAAGGAAGGTACATCAAAGAGGGTTGATTATATATCTATAGTATATTTTTAAGGATACTATAAGATTCTAAGGACTCATATAAACCTCCCTATCATCAAGGAATGGACCACTAAGAATGACTTAGATAGTATCTTAAGACCATGGTTGGATGAAGGAACTCATGTAATGAGAAACCATGATGGGAAAATACTAATTGTGCAATTTAGAAAAGGGATTAGAATCATCATTATTTTGTTGAATAGGGATTCTATAGCAGAAACAATGATTTGGACAAAAATTTAGGTGATAATTTTGGTGACAGTTCTACCCTAATTGATGACAGAACTTATGGGAGCCATAATTTTTCCCTCGTAGCTCTAATTGACTTCTGTTTGAGCCATTGAAAAGATAAGGATGAGGAGAATGTGGTGAGATGGAATTAAGATTTGGTAGATGGATTTTGACCCACAAAAATCCAATGGAAGGGCCCCAAATTTTAATTTTAGTAGTGCAGTCTAAAAATAGTAGTTCCTCAAATTTTGTATTATTTTAATTCATGGAAGTTGAACCACTTAATATCTCTTAAGATTGGTGACCTTCCACATCCTCCCGCTACTTTCAAAATGTTTATAAATGAAGATATAACCCAAAATGGAAATGAGACATCTCTTCCCAGAGATAAGTATATAGTTGTATTGTGATCTTGAGTAATAAAACATCTCTTCTCAAAGAATTCAATGTTAATATGTTATTTTTATGTTCTTGAAATATTTTTCCACCGAAAATTATATGTTTTGGATCAGTGGTATCATAATGGTTTGTCTTGAGAGTGTATGATCTCGAGGATGAGGTCAGGCTACAAGAAGCTTGGGTGGAAAATAACAAAGCTTCCAAACTATCCACCTATTCACTCCAAATGACTTCAAATGGTAGATGACACTGAGACATCTGATTCTTTCATGGAAATGGTGAATGAAGCCCTCCAATGGTAAAAATCATAGATGCTATAATAATTTACCCAAATTCTCCAACAACTCCTGATGGTAAATTTTGGCTCCTCATCTGCACTTCTTGGCTCCTCATCTATGGAATATACTTTTAGTGCCCCAACACCCTTAAAGGTTCAGGTGAATTTTTATATTCCTACACTTGAAGGCAAAATAAATTTTGATGTTGTAGAAAATTGGTTGGATCAATTATCTTCCTACTTCTCTGTAAATAAAATCATTGATGGAGAAAAGATTACTTTTGTACTTTTGAAAGCATCATTGCCCATAAAAAATTGGTGGGAAATGTACAAAAAGAGGTTCAGTATAGATGACATTGGCCTTGAGGTGAAAACTACCTGGGATGATTTCATGAAAGTGGTAAAGGAAGAATACTATCCCATTAGAGCATATGATGATCTAAATATATAGTAGTAACAACATTGCCAAGGTAAGGACCAATTTATTCAAGATTGCATAGACATTTTTTAGTCTTTATCTGTAAGAATATGCATCCAAGAAAGTGAAAAACACAAGACTCTCAAATATCATGCTGGACTACAATGGTACGTATAGGGGAAATGGAAATCTTTAATTTGGAAACCTTTGATAAGGCATACAAGTTCATAGTGAAGATTGAGTAGAAGCATGGTAGAAAGAATACAAAGAGTCAACCCTTAAAATGGAAAAGTGACAAGGAAGGTCAAACATGAGACTAAAATTGGAAGAAAAAGGAGTTTCAAGATAAGAAACCCTAGAAGGGGAAGGCTATAAAATGGTGTGATTAACACAAAATTGGAACTCATTCTAAAGAGGAATGTCAAGCTATCAAGTCACTGCTTTTTGAGTCACAATATTCGATATCTACTAATTTGTCTCATACACAACCTATAGTTGAAGAGGATGAATAAGAGATAGTAGATGTTGAGCTTGACACCATCATCACTTCATCATAGACCCATGAGGAAAGGCTCAATGAAAAGGAAAGATTATTCCACTCCAAATTATGGGTAGAAGGTAAGCCTCTACATTTCACTATTGATAGTGGGAGTCAAAAGAATTTAATCTCTACTATAGTTTTGAAAAGTCTAAATCTATCCATGAAGCCTCACTCAAAGCCATACAGTATTAGATGGTTGAGCCAAGGGAGAGACCTCTGTGTCACCAATCAGTGTCTTATTTCATATGCAATAAAACCTTTCCAAGATTTAGTCTTGTGTGATGTGGTCAATCTAGATGTTTGTGATGTACTCCCTGGTTAGTCATTCATGTATGATCGACATGGCATCTATGAATCATAAACCTAAAGAATCACCCTCACTCAAGGAACACAGTGCTATAGGGTACCAGAGGTACCACCTCCCACATTTGTCTCCCTAATTAGTGCCAAGAAATGTAAGAGATTGGTAGAAAAGAATCAGCAATTCATTCTCATGGTGGTCAAACCACAGAAATCCAAGAAGGCTGATGTTTCAATCATGAATACACAATCAACACAACAATAAAAGAAGATGGGACAAATCATAGGAGAATATGATGACTTATTCAATTCACCCACAGGAGTTCCACTACATTTCCAGGTATAATATTCTATCAATTTGATCCTAGGATCACCTTTTCCTAATAGTCCTACGTATTATAGATCAATTTTGGAGAATGATGAGATAAAAAGATAGATTCAAGAATTGATCCAAAAGGTTCACATCAAGCCAAGCTCTTCACCCTATGACAACCCAATTATCATGGCACCAAAGAAAGATAGAATATGGAGGCTTTGCATTGACTATCAAGCCCTAAATAAAATCATTGTAAAGAATCACTACCCTCTCCCTAGGATTGATGACTTGCTAGACCAACTCTATGTTGTGAAGTTCTTCACCAAAATTGATCTCAAATCTATCTATCAAAAAATCCCATTGATCCCACTGATGTCTGGAATACTATATTCAAATATAAGGAGGGGCTCTTTGAATGGTTGGTTATGCCTTTTGACTTAACCAACACACCTAAAACCTTCATGAGGATAATGGATGACATCCTGCAACCCTTCACTAACTCATTCATGGTTGTCTACTTGGATGACATACTCATCTATAGTAGAACATGGGAGGAACATCTGCAACATGTTTGTAAGGTGATTCAAACTCTTTGGGAGCATAAGTTGTATGCAAATCTTGACAAATGCACATTCAAGATGACAACAATTTAGTACCTTGGGTATGTTTTGATTGTGGAAGGGTTCCATGTTAATCTAAAAAAGATTTGGGTTATTCGATAATGGCCTACACCAAGGACCCTCATATAAATTCATAGCTTCTTAGGTATTACAAATTTATATCACAAGTTTGTTGTTGGATTTTCACATGTTGCTTGGTCACTAACCTAAGTGACTAAAGGAGGAGCTAAAGCTACATTTCAGTGGGGTGAAATACAACAAAGGTCATTTGAGAATTTGAAGGATATAATTTTCTTAGCCCCTATTCTTGTCTTACCATATTTTCATCAACCTTTTGGGTTGATGATAGATGCATTTGAATATGGCATGGGAGTTGTCATCATGCAACATGTCCAGCCTGTTGTATATCACAGTGAAACTTTCACTGATATAGTCAGGAAATATATGACATATTATAAGGAGCTCTATGCCATTGTGCAAGCCTACAAACAATGGAAACACTACATCTTGGGGAAAGAGACAATCATCCACACTTACCACAGACCATTGGAATTTATCCAGACATAGATCAAACTATGAAATGAGAGGCACCAGAAGTGGGCCACAAATATTTAGTAATTCCATCTGATAATCAAACACAAAAAGGGGAGCTCAAATATGACTACAAATTATCTAATCCACCCACCAATTATTTTACTCATAATAGTTATTGACCTATGTGGACATGAGACTACCACTTAGGGTGCGTTATATGAACTAGATCCTACCTTTGTTGATACATATCAGGTGTTTCAAAAAGGTAAACATGTTTATGATTTCTATTTGAAATATAATTTCCTCTACCATATGGGGCACATATATGTTCCAATTATAGATCAATAGAAGATGATATGGGAAGAACATTTTAGTAGGACAACTGGACACTTTGGTATAGAAAAGACATTGACAATTCTTCAAAAATAGTTCTATTGGCCCCATATACAAAATGATGTGTAAATGTATCTCAAATATTACACCCCATGTGTGATAACCAAGCCAAAAAATAAGAAGCAAGGATTGTACATGCCATTACCAGAACCAACCAAGCCTTAGGAATCTATCTCAATGGATTTTCTCTCAAGTTTGCCCACTTCAAAACATGGTAAGGACTGTATTTTTGTTATAGTTGATTGTTTTTCAAAAATGTCTATCATGATTACTTGAAAGAATAATATATCTACTGAAAAAACTTCTCAACTATATTTTAGTCATGTATGGCTCCATTTTGGTATCCCCAAGTCCATTGTCTCAAATTGAGATAGCAGGTTCCTAAGCATCTTCTGGTCCACTATATGGAAGATGATGGATACCAAGCTGATGAAGTCCACAGCCTTCCATCCACAAAGTGATGGTTAGATAGAGGTGTTGAACTACTTGATTGTTCACATGATTTAGATGTATCACTCCAAACATTCACACATATGACATGAGGGGCTTATTTTCATACAACATGGATATAATCAGGCCCTACATAGCTCGATCGAGCATAGTCCATTCCAAGTATGCTTTGGGTTCCAACCCATGACACTAATTGATATAGTTTTTCCATTTTACACCATGGAATACACACCTCATGGAATATTTGAGGTAGTAAAAGAAACAAATTTCATTAAATACATGCAACACATCCAACAACAAGTTTATGACATCTTGGAGAAGATGAATCAGAAGTATAAGCAACGCCATGACAAACATAGGATTGCACACCATTTTGTTGTGGGTGACAAGGTTTGGTTGTAACTTTAGAAGGAATACATTTTAGGCCCACATATAAATATTTGGCCTCTACAATATGGTCCCTACACCATCACCAAAAAACTTGGAGAAAATGCTTTTGAGTTGAACCTACCAACCTACCTTAGTCTACATCCAATATTCAATGTGGAACTCTTAAAACCATATCATCCACCTCTATTAGACACTTCAGTCATATAAAAACATATAGAAATTGAAAATCTTGATCCATAGAATTTTTATTTAGTGGAGGAGAATAATATTGTGGACACTTAGATGAAGACAATAAGAGGACGCTCTATTCCACTTTATCGAGTGGTCAAAAGGGGCCAGCTTAGCCACCAAGGTGAGTGGCTCATAGAGAATCAAATAAAGACACAAATAACACACCTAATGAGGAACATTGATTCAATGGGAACCATTGATTATCAATGAAGGAGGAATGATTTTGGAAACAATTCAGGTGATAATTCGAGTGATGGTTCCACCCCAATTGTTGATGAAACTTTTGGGAGCCATAAATTTTGCATTGTAGCTCCAATTGACTCACCGTTTGAACCTTTGGGAAGATAATAATGAGGAAAACATGGTGATATGTAATGGATTATTTATTAATGGATTTGTACCCCAAAAAAACCCAACAGAAGTGCCACAAATTTCAATTTTAGTAGTGTAGTCTAAAAATAATAAGTTTCTAAAAATAGTAATTCCTTGAATTTTGTATTGTTTTAAATCATGAAAGTCAAACCAATTAATATCCCTCAAGATTGGTGACCTCCCAAATCCTTCCCCTACTTTAAATTTTTTTATAAATAAATATGTAACCCAAAATGGAAATGAGACATCTCTTCCCAGAGATAAGCATATAGTTGTATTGCGATCTTGAGTAATAAAACATCTCTTCTAAGAGAATTCATTGTTACTATGTTATTTTTGTGTCCTTGAAATATTTTTCAACCAAAAATTCAAATTTTTGGGTCAAATCGCATCCTATATTGGCCCCAAATGGGTCTCCTATGTCTATTTCATGATAGAAGAGAATCTGACTCCACCTATTGGAGAAATGATAAGCATCCATCTAGGGAGATAATTCAATGGAATTAAAAGGAAGAAAAGGTAGTTGTTCACAATGATTTATTACTTTTTGGATGCCTTTATGGCCTCAAATTACTTCCCTACCATCAGGAATTGGGCCCCTCACAACAAGATAACCATTTCTCATCACACCTCAAAGTTGCATATCTTCAAGTATAGAGACCACATGAAATTCATTTGTGATTGCATAAATCCCACTCTATTTAGGATAATTAATAGAATTATAATGCCCAAGATTCCCCCCTCATAAAAAAATGTGTGGAACCTATTGGTGACATATGGCTCTATCATGATTGTATAGTCATAAGAATTGAAGGTTGCAAACTCAACCCTATAGGCTACTAGTGCATTTCCCAATTAAGTTAGCTAAGGAGGAGATATCTCATCAAATCCTTCATGGTATAGACCATGTATGAAAAGATAAGAAAAAATGTATCCTACATCTCTTCTCATATTTGATTGGGAAGATAATGATTCATGGATGGAAGTAACTTGAGATTCTTAGCAAGGAATATAGATTCACTCTACTTCAAACTAGATAACCTCAAGACATGGGATCTAAAGGGAAATGTGATCTCCCATATACAATCCAAAAAACTATCTATAGTACATTATGAACATCAATTGGATCCATATGACCACTTATACACAAAGTAAGATAACTTTGAGGAAGTGTTGACTAGGTTCAAGTAGTATGGATTTAAGCTTGACCGCAGATTGTAGAGGGAAGAAAAACCATTAGGATAAAGATGGAAAATAAATCCCTTTCAATACCACTTCTTATCTTCCACTTCAGGTCCACCAAAAGTGCCTCAAGGTCTAACTCAACAATAGTAACTACCTCAATAATAAGTGCCCAAAATTAAATGACCGAGTGAAAAAAAGATGGAACATAGGCTAGGAGAGGGACCCTCTACCTTAGCTCTAACTCAAAGACCACTTTACCCTATGTAATACCTTGATATGGTTTCCTTTGAACCTTATGAAATAGTGGAATAGTTCTTCAAAGAACTTTCAAATACATATGAATTAGACAAGGAAGGAGATGAAGATGAAGGAGCCACAATTGAGGTGGCACTAATTAAAGGTCCTCAAGCTGAGGAGATAAATAAAGGCAAAGGAGTTGCCTTATATTTGGTACTTGTGACCAAAATAAAGAGTGAGACAGATATGGATTTGGTGCCTAGATCATCCAAGAAACCCAAATGGATTCACCTAACATTTGTAAAGGGAGAGATTTTGAGCAAATTTTATACTAGAGCAATTAATACAATTTTAATTTTATAAAGATTGTCTTATATTATGTTACATTATTTTTTCTTTCTCTCAATTTTAGGTGGATATATCAGATTTGAATAGTTCTTTGATAGATGAGTTGCATCTTATGTTCATGAGGTTTTTAGTTTGTGTTGTGCTAGACTAGTTTAAGAGTTCCAAGTTTACTTTCCTTTTATTTACTTTGCATATGAGTGGTCTTATGATATTTAGATTAACATAGAAAAACACTTTAAGTAACCTTGAATTTTGCTCATGCTCTTTATATTTCCTTTGAATCTTGCCTAGTTTTTTGTGAAGCTTGAGCTTATGCTATGTCCCATCACTAATTTGTTAAATGTATGATCAAATTGACTAGAACTTTGTCATTATGTTTGAGATAAATTCTTTTAATTACTTTTATTCTCTACCTTACCCTACCTTTTGCTTATTTTTTTTATCAATGATCACTTTAGCTTAAGATCATTGTAAATATCCACTTAGATTAGCATAGAGTTAAGAATATTGACTAGGAAGACTTACAAAAACATAGACCCTAGTGGCTTCCAACAACCACATCAAGCAATTTTTGTTATAAAGTATCATAGCTTGCCAACTATTCCACCATAGACACACTACTTGTCACAAACTGCAACTCATGCCTTCAATTCTTGTAATCCTAAAATGAGAAGTGGTCATCAACACTAAGGAACACTCTATGGATCAATTAGAAGCATCAACAAGAGGTGGTCCTTGACGATGTTAGAAAGAGGGCCTTCTTTGTAAGAATTTTTGTTTTCTTGGTTAATATTAGAGGATATTTACATCCTTTTTAAAGATAATTGCTCTATGAGTTTTTTATTACACATCTTTGTGCTTAGTAAGACAAAGATCCTTGTTCTTTGTAAAGTTGAGTTCAAACTCTTGTAACTATGGATTTAAGTCATAGAATTCTTAATGCTTGAGGTTAGGATGGCTTTAGTTTAGTTAATATTGGTGTTATTTGTATGAAATTCAAGTCTAATTCATTATAAGGATGCAAAAGATGGTCATCTTTACATGATTTAGCACATCTTTGAGATAATTCAGTTAAAAAAAAATGTCCTTTACATTTTCATATGTAAATATTTGAAAATTAAGCTTAGTGTACTTGTTATTTGTCATTTTTAAAAATTAACATGTTGCACCATACTTCAAAGTAGGATTCTTAGTTCTTAATCTAGAATTACCTAGAATCAAGACTAGATCTCGTTCATAAACCAAGGAACCTTTACTTGAACTTAAGACACGCTGACGGGGCTAGAAAGGATAAAAGAAGGTGTAGACATTCAAAATATTTTCCATCTTCACCCCTACAAGGAGCCCTTGCATCCAACCTTCAACCATTTATGGATTTTATTGGTAGTTCTCCTATCAATGTTTCAAGTATAGTTCATGATTTGCCATGAAATCCTGAGAAATATTTGCCTATCTTTAGTTCAACTAGTATGGTCACTACCAAGGAATATGTCAAGTCCTTTAAAGCTAATTTAAGGCTCTTAAATTCCATTCATGAGAATGTATCTTATAGGTTATTCCCTTTTACCTTCAAATATGTTTCCCATGAGTGGTTCTTAAACCTACTGATAATTGTATCACTTATTGGAATAACTTTGACACCATCTTTATTGATCAATTTGGGTAGATCATTAGCCCATGTGTCATTTATCATCAGTTTACTACCATCAAAAGAGATGCAAGTGAGCCTATTAGGCATTTTAATGCCAAATTTCAAAATATGTTTAGCACAACCATAGATCCTTACAAGCCTAATGAACCTTTGGCCTTAAAAATAAACAAAGATGTTGTGGATCCCATGACTTCTATGTTTTTAAAGATAACCCTTATAGCTATTACCACATTAGCTCAAGATTATTTAGAAGTAATGGTCATTAGTGAAAAAATGAAACATCAAGGGAAAATGGCTTACATTATTCTAAATATAAACCCATAGATGCCAACCTTTAACCTTTTCTCAGCTAATAAGCAAAATGCTCTAGTTCTAAATCAAGTATCAGATCTAACTATTTTGCCTACTAGTTATGTTACCCCTAATCAGAACTTAGGTTTCTTAGGTCAAAAAATTACCAATGGATCTCAAGCCAATGGTAAAAAAATATATAATACCCATCAATATGGATAATAATAGTCAATCTCAAGCTACTGAGATTCCTAAGAGTGAAAATGAGTCTATATTATAAATGGTCTAGAAGCTCAACACAGACTTCTTGCAATTACAAAAACAAGTTGCTAATGCTAATGACATATCAGGAAGGAAATTCACCTTCCAAAAGTTTAATAGACTTGGAAATCAATTCTAGAATGATAGCTTATTTAACAACAACAAATCCAATGAGCCTACTTCATCTTGCAAGAAGACTATGGACATCAATCTCATAGATATTGCCCTACCTAATTATTATAGAGTGCATGCCATTTCTAAGCATAATGAGATAGATTGTATTAAATTTTGTAAAGATTTTGAAGCTTTCCAAGAAGACCTTTACACCTTTGAGGTTATCATAAATAAGGATAATAATTCTAGTACTTCTAGATCTAAAACAAAAGATCAAGTACACATGGTGGATACCTTCCAATTTCCTTTCCAAGAAGATAATGAACTTGATAATGTTCCTAAAGAAATCTAAGCATTTCAATTATTCCTAAAGACTTACCCTCTAAGGAATATGGATCAAAGACAATCCTTGGCTACTTTTACTCCTCCCAATAAATATGGGACTCCTCCAGACCCTTCTTCAAGAAATGATCCTGCGCTACCCAAAGGTAGTTCCTCTAAGCCTATGGATGAACCATTAAATAAGACTGGTTATAACATAATGGAAGACATGAATAAGATCAAATAAAATTCCACTCAACATGAACTAACATAGGTAGTTAAGCAAAGAGACCTTTTCTTAGAATTCTTGTATAAGAAACTTGGAAAGCCACCCAAGAATGATACTGCCAATGTAACTATGCAAGTGGCAAAAGCAGAGTCTCCACCCTTTCTACTCATAGTCAGAGTGTTTGTTAAGAATGTCTATAGTTGTCTACTAGATTCAAGAGCTTCTACTAATATCATGCCTACTATAATTTATGAAAAACTTGGGCTAAACCTAATCAAGTCACACTGAGTAGTCACACAACTGGATAAGTCAAAAGTCAAAGTCATTGGAGAGATCCTTAATATGCATATTCAATTATCAAGTGAACCTTAAATTTAATAGTTTATTGACATTCAAGTAGTAGACATCCCTAGTGCTTATGGGTTACTTCTAAGTAGGGAATGGACCAAAGCTTTCAATGGGTACATGTCCACTGATAGTTCTCAGTTGTGGCTATCATGGAAAGGTGTTCCTAATCATATAATATGTTAGAGAGAGAGTTGAGATGAAGCATATGATAATTGAGTATAATTAAGTTAATGAAAGGGTAAACTTCCTTGATTCTGATCTTGGAATCTTCACCTTAAAAATTTCACAAAAGCTAGATTCTAAAATGCCTCTTCCAACACCTGTATTATGGAAGTTACATGTTGATGGAGCTAGATATAAATCAGGATTAGGAGCAGGCATTATGTTGATAGACCCTATATAAAAACACTACCATGCATCTTATAGGTTGAAATTTCCTTGCACTAATAACTTAGCTGAGTATGAAGCTCTTATTCTTGGACTATAGCTTGCCATCAAGCACAAGTTCAAAGATCTTCTAGTCTATAGAGACTCTAAAATTGTGGTCAACCACGTGAAGAGTAAATACCATTGGAAGTTATCTTACTTGAAGAGATATAAGTTTAGGTTATGGGATTTGATTGAATCTTTTGATGCCTTCAACATCTTAGGTATTCATAGAGAAGAAATAAGGATTGTAATGAGCTTGCTTCTATTTTAGCCAACCTCATGCCAAATCGAGATTCCCCTGACTTCAGTATTGAGTTGGTACCTTGCCCATCAATCCATAATAACATCAATCACTTCCAAGTTTTCAATGATGATTAATAGATCATCAATTTCTTGACCAACTATAGGGCCTTTGAATCCTATATTATTGATGAAGAAGATGAAAGATCTCCTGAGAAAGGATCCTAATGGTAAGATCATCCATCTTAGTGAGAACAAGATACCTAAAGGGATGATCTCTTTAGAGAGGATGTTTGGTCATGATAATATAATGGAGGTATCTAAGGTACCTAAAGTGAGTGGAAAATACTACAAGATGGTAGATCTTAGTCCATAAGACCAACCTTAACCCATCGACATAAGGAAAGCATGCATTGAAATAGAGAATAAGAATCAAGAGAGTTACTCACAAAGTACAAAGATGTCATTGCTTGGTTCTATGAAGACCTAAATATATTTTACCCAAGGGTCATAACTCATAAAATACCTCAAAGAAAATTGTAAGCCTTTTAGGTAAAATCAAAGGCTATTCAATCCTATCGTAGAGCCTATGATCTATAAAGAGGTCAATAAACTATTGGATGTAAGGATTGTCTTTCCTATCAGACACTTCACTTAGATTGCAAACTTGGTCCTAGTAAAAAATAAGAATGGGGAGAATTAGATTATGTATTGACTTTAGGAACTTGAAAAATGCTTCTAAAAAGGACAACTATCCTCTACCTTCTTTAGACCAAGTCATACAAGCTATTTCAGGGTCAACTATGATGTCTTTCATGGACGGATTCTCAAGGTATAACCAAGTACTCATTGAGAAAGAGAATAGGATGAAGACAAATTTCATGATCAAGTGGGGAACCTATGCCTACAAGAGGATGTCGTTTGGGATATCAATGCAAGAGCAACATCTCAAAGGGCCATGGACCATGATTTCTAAGGTTTGGTAAGCAAATGTATCGTCATCTATATGAATGATTCAATAGTTTTCTCCAAAAATAGGGAGGATCACTCCATACACTTACAATAAGTTTTTTAAAGGTGTAGAAGATATGGCATTTCCCTCAACCCAAAGAAGACTATATTTTGTGTCATAGAGAGGAAACTACTAGACCATTTTATCACTAAGCAAGGGATCTCCATAGATCTTGACAGAGTGGAGGCCATCCCTAAAATTGAGTTACGCAACAGTAGAAAAGAGCTTAAGTCATTCTTTGGGAAAATTAGCTTTGTTAGAAAGTTACTCTTAGGATTTGCTAAAATTTTCAAGCCTTTGAATGGCATGCTGAATAAAGATGCCAAGATCTCTTAGAATAATTAATCTAAGAAAGTCTTCATTGACATTAAAAAGGCAATAATTGAAGCCCCAATCCTCATAAGTCTTGACTTCTCAAAGGATTTCCATTTGTATTCATTTGCTTCTAAGTATATTATGGCTAAAGTACTAACTCAACAAGTTGATGGGAATGATCATCTGATAGCTTTCATGAGCACCAATTTCGAGAATGTTGAAGTGAACTATTCTATCATTAACAAGCAAGCTTATGCAATGGTGAAAGAAGTTAATAAATTTAGGAATTATATCCTTAGGAATAAGGTACATGTTATCTTGCTAGACCAATCTACAAAACTCATGATGAGTCAAAATGAGCTTGGAGAAAGGAGAGGTAAATGGATGTTGGTTATGCAAGAGTATGACATCAAAATGAATATTTCCAAGTTAATAAGATGTCAAGGCTTAGTTTAAATGATTGTCAATGTGAACCCCAAGCTCCATGTCATGCAAGTTGACCAGCAAAACTTCCAACTAAATGAGTGATATGATTCTCTCATCCACTTGTTTATCAATGGTGTTTGTCCCCCAAGACATACAAGAGAGAAAAGGAGAGCCTTGAGGATCAAAGAAGCTCATTACCTCATCAAGAATGGATTCTGGTAGAGAAGGAACTTTGAGGGAATTTAAGATGTGTATCTAAAGAATAAGTAGCTCAGATCATGACTACCTTCCATGAGAAGATAGAAAGTGGACACCCTTCAAAAAGAACCACAACTCACAAGATAATTAGAGCTGGGTATTATTGTCCTTCCCTCTTCAAAGATGCTCACAAGCATGTGAGGGAGTGCCATGCATGCCAAATATTCAAAATATAAGAGCCAAAGGTGGTGATGCCTTTGCAACCCATGATAGTTGACAAACCCTTTGCACAATGGAGGTTGGACTTTGTAGGGGTGATCAAACCCAATTCTTTTGATGGCCACAAATTTATCCTTACTGCTACTAACTATTATACAAGGTGGAGTGAAGTTTTTTCCACCAAACATTACAAGATAGAAGAGGTAATTAACTTCATGGAAGAAAACATTTTCAAAATATTTAGAACCCCGGTCTCTTTGGTATGTGATAATGGATCTTCTTTCACTTCTTTTGAGATGATTAAATGGGCATATGAGAATGGCATCACTCTAAATTTTGCATCCAATCATTCTCCCCAAGGGAATGGAGTCTCTAAATCTACAAATAATAATTTGATGAAGGCTATCAAGAATTTTGTAGAGGACAAACCAAGAATATGGCACAAGCCTTTGAAGTATGAACTATCGGTAGACAAGATAAGGATTAAGCAAGCCCTCAAAGCTTCACCATTCTTGCCGGTGTATGGATAGGAACCTATCTTCCATAAAACCCTAAATTTTCCCACATTTACCTTCATGAAAGAGTATATGGAATAAATCTAAGACCTTGCTATTTCAAGGTTATTAGACATTATTCAGATGGAAGATACCAGAGACAAAGCATTTACTGACTTTAGTAGGCATCAAACAATAGTGAAAAGGTCATTTGATAAAGGATAAAAAATCAAAGTGCTCAACCAAGGAGAATTAGTCCTCCTTTGGGACAAAGCTTCAAAGCCAAAAGGGAAGCATGTCAAATTCACACCTTTGTGGATTGGGCCATATCAAAATATAGAGACATTGGGAAGCAACACCTTTATGCTGAAAGACCTCTAAGGATTAGAGTTCACCTTGCCCACCAATGGGTAGTATCTCAAGCATTAATTTATTGCTACTCTACCAATAGTTTTCATCGAGTGAAAAATGTAAGATAGTTAGATTAGAGTAGGTAGACTAGTTAGTTTCTTTTCCTACTTTCCTTTCTTGATTTACTTGTATATATTTGTTTGCTTCTTGTTTGTGCTTTCTGTTATGTATTTTCTTTATGTTTTGTTTGATTTTACTTGGTTGTGGTCTTTTTTTTACAATAAGTCCTATGGATAGTTTGTTTCTCAGATTTTCATAGATTGCTCAAAATTCTAGTATCTTGAAATTGGAATATGAATCTTACAATGGTAAACATAGGTTGTCACAAAGCATCATGATGCAACTTATGACAATGGTGTGGATTGATATAGAAGTTAATTATCATGAAAAGTCTTAATTATAATCTTAAATCAAGGTTTGGTTGAAATAAGAATTGTATGGGTTAGAAGAACACTTAGGTTGTTGAGTCACATCTCATGCTAGCACTTAAAACACATCCTTGTTTGGGATAGAGGTTACAACTAAAGGTGATTACTCCAATAATCACACACTTGAATAAATCCTTAAAACTAGGCTATATTGGTTCCCAACCTTTGTAAAAAGACCTAAAAAATACAAAAAAGAATAAACTAATTTCAAAATCTATGGACAAGAAGCAAAGGTGATTCTGGTATCCTCTACTGAGGCTATGGATGTGTGGCTAGTAGTGGAGGAAGACCTTGAGTGGGACCAATTGTATCTATATTGGGGTTATGGATGCCTAGTTGGCAACAGAGCAATGCCCAAGCCTTCCCTGAACTAAGAGCAACTATTCTCAATGAATATCCAAAATTATCCAAGTCAAGTTTTATGACCAAAGGTATGACCTAGATGTTGTCTTACAAAGTTCCATGACAAACAATAAGTGGATTCAAGCACACACTACATGTTTGTGTTTGAAAATTTTGAGTTTGAATTTTACACATGTGTGGTTTATCCTAATCAAGGTTTAATTTAGAAAATATTATGGACCCAATGGATGGAAGACTTATGTATTGGTATAAACTAGAGCCTTAGGTTCTAACATATTGCTATGTTTCCCCTGTGGTCACCATTTTTTGGATTAACATACCCTCCACTTTACTGCTTTTGCAAATAAGGGGACCCTTATTAATGTTTCAAAACATTTGAGGTTTGAATTGCTTGAAAAGGTTATTTTTTTTAGAATTTGAAGATCATCCACTTGAAAGGGATATGTTTTATACATGCTTAATGATAATGATTATGTTTTTGGACTAACTTTGCTAATGGTTTTTATTTGAAGATTGAATTGTAGGTCCAATAAAAAAGGTTGGATTTCCCCTGAAGAAAACCCTAAATTTTTAATTCAAATTTCAAGGGAAGACTTGATCGAGTTTCCAAAACAACTCAAGTTATGAAAAGTTTATAAGTATCTAGATTTAATTAGGTTTTCATTGGTTCATTACTTAGTCATGTTTTCTTTGGTTTACCCACTACTTGTTTGGGTTTATTAACCCCTCATACTTTGGTGTCTTATTTATTATTTACTTACCTCATAAATCCCGATGACTTATTACTTCTTTAAACATTATGCATCTTTGTAGACATAATGACTCTCACTATAACATAGATCTAATCGAATGATGTGAATTAAATACAAGAAAATGGACCCAACTAAACCTCAAAATACCCTTTGAAATCCTAAATTTGAGGAAATTTCTTGAAGAAACCCTTCAAAATTTCTTGAAGTGTCCCTTAATATAAGTTGTCTCAGTCCACTTTGGCAGAAAGTGCCCTTCAAAGAAATTGTTTGTCACTATTTCTTACAGACATTTTGTCTATAATAAGTCAACCCTTCAGATTTTTTGAAACCTATCCTTTAGAATAATTGGTTAAGATACTTTATAAAGGAAGTGACCCTTCAAAAAATGTTTAAGGGCAACTACATGATGTGTTTCTAGGTTCCTTATTTTAGGCCTAACCCTAATATTTATTGTTTGTAGGGACCAATCATTGATGAGTACACGAATCACAATCAATGGTCCATGTTTACTCATAAATCTAATCTGATAGTAAAATATTACCAGATAATTTTTAATGCAGTATAACCTTGAGGCCTAGCAAAGGGATATACTTCTCAACCCTTAGAAGAACTCCATGTGTTTTTTAAAACATAAGTAGACTTAGTAGAAGAATTTTAACCTAAGTCATATCAAATCTTGGAGTTCATTAATTCATGTGCATATTTAGATATCTGATGGTCTACACTTCATCAAAATATTTGATCTAATAGTGCGCACTCACTGAATGCTTTCAACCTAGTCAAAATTTAAGTAGATAATCAAAAAAATACTTAAAACATCACGTAACCCAAAGACTTGGACATATGGCCCAAGGAGCATATTTTCAACTTAAATAACAATGTGTATTTTAACACAACATGATCGTAAGGCTTAAGATTAAGCCATCTAACTATATTAGACTATCTTAAATTTGACATCCTCATGCCCATAATTTGATGTTCACGAGAGCATTTTTAATGGTCATGAAGACGTCAAATTTAAGATAGCCTAAAATTATAACCTAGCAAAGTGATGTATTTATCGACCCTTTAAAAGACCTCTTTACTTTTTTAACATGAAAACTTAGTAGAGGAATTTTAACTTAAGTTTTTATTAATCTCAAATCTTGTTAACTCATGTACATATTTGCAGATCTGATGGTCCATGTTTCAACGTAGGATTTGATCCAATGGTATAAAATGGCCAAAGAATTTTCAATGAGGATAAAGCATAATAAAGGAAACCAATCAAAAAATAATTAATGAATTAAGATCAATGGACCACACTTGCTCACAAATATAATCCAATAATGTGAAATGAAGGAAACTTTCAAAGACTAACAACTAGCTTTTGAAAGGGCTTTCATGAGAGTAGCATGAGATAATTTATGAATTCACCACCTCCACCATTAAAGATATGAAAAACCCTAGTTCACCAACATAAATCCATAATTTTTTCCCAATTGAATCACAATTACATTCAAAAGAGCTAAAAATCACCATAAGAAGAATCGAGAAGACTTAGTGAAATCCTACAGTTAAAGAGTAATCAAATGAGTTGAGGAATTATGGTTGCAGATGACAACAATGAGATGAGGCAGAGGTTTAGTTGTCAACTAATTATGAAGGAAGATGTTACAAAGACACTAAACTAGATGTAGGAGCCTTGAATAATGGTATGAAGAATTGGTCAGGAATCTTCTTTGCAATCGACCTTCTACAACCATTGGCTTCTAATGAGAAATGAATTGCAGCCACCAAATGGAAACATGAAGATATCATGGTAACCTAGATGTATAGACTTCACCTCATAGCTACCAAACCATAGGTAATCCACTGTATCAATATCCTAGCTCCTATGTTCATTGATTGTAGAGTAGATGGAGACTGGATAGTGAAGGTAGATCAAAGAGGGTTAATTATATAGCTCTATTAGCTTTTTAAGGATACAATAAGATTCCCAAGACTTATATAAACCTCCCTAAAATCAAGGAATGAACCACTAATAATGACTTAGATAATATCTTAAGACCATGGCTGGATGGAGGAACTCATGTAATGAGAAACCATGATGGTAAAATCCCAATTGTGCAATTCAGGGAAGAGATTAGAAGCATCATGATTTTTTTGAATAGGGATTATAGAGTAGAAATTACATTCTATGTTGACCTTAGGTTGCTCTCCTATGTTTATTTCATTATAGAAGAGAAGATAATTCCACCTATTGGATAAATGATAAGTATCCATCTAGGGAGACATTTCAATGGAATTAAAAGGATGAAAATCTAGTTCTTCATAATGATTTATTATGTGTTATATTCCTTCATGGCCTCAACCTACTTCCTTTCCATTAGGAATTGGTCCCCTCACAACAAGATTACCATTTCACATCACTACTCAAAGTTACATATCTTCAAGTATAGAGACCACATGCAATTCATTTTTTATTGCATACATCCCACTCTAGCTAGAATAATTATTGTATGTCTAATGACCAGGGTTCTACCTCTCATCAAGAAATGTGTAGAACATATTGGTGACATATGGCTCTATCCTAATTATGCAATCATCATAATTGAAGTTTTCTAGACTCAGCCCTATAGGCTACCAATGCATGGCCCAATCAAGCTGGTTGAGCAGGAGATAGCTCATCAACTCCTTCATGGTGTAGACTTTGTGTAGAGATAAGAAGAAAGGCATCCTTCATCTCTTCACATATATGATTGAGAAGAAAATGATTCATGGATGGAAGCAACTAGAGATTATTAGCAAGGAATAAAGAGGCATTCTACTTCCAACTAGATGACCTCAAGACATGGGATTTAAAGGGTAATGTGCTCTCCCATCTAAAATCCAAAAAAAATTCTAAGGTAACTTATGAACATGAATTGGGTCCATATGACCACTTATACATAAAGGTGACCAACTTTGAGGAAGTGTTGGCTCAGTTCAAGCATCATGGATTTTAGCTTAAACATAGATTATAAAGGGGGAAAAACCATAAGGAGAAAGATGGAAAATTAAAACCTTGAAATACCACTTATTACCTTCCACTTTGGGTCAACCACAAGTGCCTCAAGGCCCACCTCAGAAAAAAAAACTACCTTGGTAGGAAGTACCCAAAATTGAAGGACCTAGTGAACAAAAAATGGAACATAGGGTAGGAGAGGGACCCTCCACCTCAACTCTACCTCAAAGACCCCCTTCCCTTATGGAATACATTGATATGGTTTCCTTAGAAACTTATGAAATAGTGTAATATTTATTCAATGAACTTCCAAATACATATAGGTCAGATAAGGAAGGAGATGAAGATGAAGGAGCCACAATTGAGGTGGTACTAATTAAAGGTCCTCAAGCTAAGGACACAGATAAAGGCAAAGGATTTGCCTAATATATGGTCCCTATGACCAAAATAAAAAGGGAGATAGATATGGATTTCATGCCTAGAGGCTCCAATAAACCCAAATGCATTCACCCAATAAGTGAGGTAAACTTGTTTAGTGATAAATTTCCTATACATGGACCTATCATCCTTGACTAGTTCATCTATGAGAAGTTTGAAAAGATGCCCTCTTACATGCATTCATGGGCTTTGACTAGAACTACCAATGCTGATGTCAATGGTGAAGTCTAGCCTTGGATATTAGAGCTCATGAAGGAGAAAGAAGAGAGGAGAATGATTGAGGTTGCTAAGGAGAGAAGCAAGAAAATAAAAGAATCAAGGTAATCAAATGAGGCTAGTATCGGAACACCAGAGGCTTCAAAGCTTTCAAAAGTTGATCCCAAGGTATAATTTAACCCTGATACTACTACATTAGAGAAACTCACTACAAAGAAGGTAAACATTAGAATTAAGGAGTTCACTCTTCAAAGGGAAGAACCATTTGTAGGACTCACTCTAGTCCAAGGCCAGGTATCAAGGGAGAACCCCATTCATCAAGAAGATATTACAAGTCTAGTGGAATTCTAGTTAGCAATGGCTATGGTGGGAATTTATGGAATGAAGCAAATAATCCTTAACTTAGAGAAAGAGAAGAAAGACTTGGAGGCCCAAGTCTCACTATCAATTCTGGAGGACCTACTAAATATATTAAGTACCACTTAGATGCTTTTGAATGATTAAAAGCCATCAAACTCAGGATTAATACCTTGGAACATAAATCCAAGAAGGCACAAACATTTGTATAGTAATTATACGAAACTAAAGACCAGGTGACAAAGTTGATCGAAGTACACATCACTAAACAACCTTGGGACTTCAACATTATCAAAGAAAATTAGTTGAATACCATTCAAGGGATCTTGGTGGATCAAATATAGGAATTAAGGTTGTGGTAAAACAAGGCTAATGAATTCATAGAGGAAGACAAGAACTTGGTGAAAAAAATTAAGAAGTTGTAAAGAACCTTGTTGGTGACCCCTTCTCAACCTACTATCATTAGCATAATGCATGACATTGAATTCCAATAGGGAGTCCAAGCCTTCACCCAAGGAATCATGAACGATAGCTAGAGCCAATCATATAAGTATAATTCAAAAGTTTTTAATGTCATCCTCACCACAAGGGATCATATTGCAAAGGTAATTTGCATACAAGTGGTCACCATCAGAAGTGACAAAGAATATGATACATTGGTTGAACAAGAAGAAGAGAGTCTAATGAAGTCCATAGTGTATTTTGAGTTAATTAAAGAAAAATACACTAGGGTGAAATACTTCCTTCAACCTAAGTGATCAAGGGGGCCCACCAGGTCAAGAGCAATGTCAAGATTATTCTTTTGTAATATATATGCTAGTTTGTTAGCATATATTAGTATTTTGATCTAATAGGTGCCTAAATACCATATTTACTATATATTTATTTGTAAAATGATAGCTATCCTTACCTCTTATAAAATTTTGAAATAAAGATGACTAGTATACTGCCTATGTCTTCTATAAATAGCCAAGTGTTACCATTTGTAAAGGGAGAGATTTTGAGCATATTTTATACTAGAGAAATTAACACAATTTTAATTTTGGAAATATTGTCTTGTATTGTGTTACAATTTTTATATTTTCTCTCAATTATATGTGGATGTCTTAGATTTGAATAGTTATTTGATAGATGAGCTGCATCTTATGTTCATGGCATTTTTGGTTTGTGTTATGCTAGACTAGCTGAAGATTTCCAAGTTTACTTTGTTTTTATTTGATCTGTATTTGAATGAGAGTTCCAATTTTACTTTACTTTTATTTGATCTATATTTTAATGTTCTTATGATATTTGGATTAACATAACAAAACACTTTAAGTAATCCTAAATTTTACTCATTATCTTTATATTTCCTTTGAATCTTGCCTACTTTTCAATGAAGTTTGAGTTTTTGTTATGTTCCATCACTAATCGGTTAAATGTATGTTCAAATTGACTAAAACATTGTCATTATGTTTGATATAAATTCTTGTAATCAGTTTTCTTCTCTGCCTTACCCTACCTTTTTCTTCTTTTTTATCAATGCTCACTTTAGCTTAAGATCATTGTAAATATCCACTTAGACTAGCTTAGAGTTAGAAATATTGACCAAAAAGACTACAAGACTATAAATACATAGACCCTAGTGGCTCCAAACCACCACATCAAATTTTTTTTTTGTGTATCTCTCATACTTTGTCAACTATTCCACCACAGACATACTACTTGTCAGAAACTACAACTCATGCCATGCATTCTTGTAATCCTAAAATGAAAAATGTTTGGAAACACTAAGGAACACTCTATGGATCAATTATAAGCATCAATAAGGTTATTGGTAATTCACTTGGTGATGACCTATAAATTCATCCATATATTGATGATTTTTATCTCACCACTTTTGCCAAAATTTTGGTGAATATTGACACCTCCAAGAATTTGACTAAAAATATCACTTTACAATTTAGGGATCGATCCTGGTCCAAACCCATAGATTATGAATGTTTACTATTTTATTTTCATAGTCATTTTAATACATGCCACTTAACCAAAAATTAAAATTCCCTTAGGAAAAAAGAAAGAATCCTCTTGGTGGAAAGACTACAACCTTGACCTTCTCCAGGTGGATGTTGAAGAAGATTTAGATGGTTCTAATAGTGAGTCACCTTTGGAAGATCCTAAAACCTATATTGCAAATGACAATCTTAAAATTCCTCTTTAATCTGATGATGTTGTGGTGAAATATGTAATCTCTCCAAGGAAATCCAAGCACATGGTAATCCCCTCTGCACCAGTCTCCTCCTCTGATAAAGACCTAATTATGGAACTATTTAGGGAAGAAACATATGACACCAAAAAAAAAAAAACAAATCCAAGCCCCATGTTGTTAAATAAGATAAGGAAGACTAGACAAAATTTTAAAAAAATGAAAAAAAAAAGGTACTGAATTAATGTTATAGCCACCCTATATGATCCTCTACTCAGAGAGAATCTAGATATAAACTCGTGGATCAGAGGGACTCATAATAGAACCATATAAGAAAGTTTTTTAATGGAAAAATAAATTTAAATATCTTTAAAAATGCATATAATATGGGTGGGTAGAACCACTATCTATTTTATCTTGTTAGTTGTATTTGACATGTTATTGTTATGTTTGCACCATTGTCGCTAGCAAACATACTTTTTGTGCATAAATGATTCATCTTTCTCTTATTTATATTAAATTTTGGGATATTCAAAACCTATAACTTTTAACTTATTAAATAAAAAAATATTAAATTATTACTAAAAAGATTATAAATATAAAATGTTCCAAAAACTGTTAAACATAGTAAGTTACAAAAATTATTAAAAAGGAAAATTTCAAAAACAAAAAATAACAAGGTCATGTTTAACTCTAGAATAATAGATAATTAGAATTTATAATTTTAATCTCTATTCTATAATTTTTATGTTTTTTAAGCCTCATAACAATGTAAAAATATGTCATAATACTTTTAAAAACATGTACAATTAATTTTTAAGGTGACAATATTTTTTGGTACATTAAACCTTGGTCAGTGATATATTAAAATCAATTGAAACTAATCCTACAATCCATATATTACACACATTTAATTTTATTTTTCATTTGAAATAAAACAATTACAAGGTCTTCAATGAAAATATAAAAAAATTGAAACTTGAAAAGGTTGTTTGTAAAATAAAATTCAGATAACAATTCCTAGCATTTTTAGATGAAATCAAATTTTGAAATAAGTTATGTTTCTAGAAATAGATATATCATATATCAACATTACGTATTTCATAATTTTCAAAATATATATAAATATAATTATTAAAACAAAATTTTATAAATAACTAATCATTTTAACTAAAGAATTGTAGGCAACTACAAATAATCTTTGAATTATTGTAGTTAAATCTTATAAATTAAAAATAAAATTTTATATTAATGATCAAATTTAAAAAATAAATTACCAACTCATATGATAATGTAAAGATAAAATAATTCTAAAAATAACTATAATAATTTTATTATATAATATATTAATATTTTTGAAATAAATTGATGAATAATTATTAAAATTAATAAATATTTATTATATTATATATAAAAATATAAATTTAAAAAAATTAGTGACATTTTGAATGATTATAAAAATAAAAAATTAGAAACATTTTGAATGAGTTTGATATTCATGGAGAGTTTTTGAAATTGGACATCCAAAGGTCAATCCAAATGAATTTGATAGATGGAATGAGTTTGTAATGTATTCAATTTTTTTATTGATACCAAATTTTGACTAGAGATTTAATCAGTTCTAAGGCACAATAGGGGGCCCAATCCCCAAAAGGATAAAATTTATAAAATACCAAAGAAGAAGCATCCAAATAATAATTTTGATAAATGACTATAGATAATAAAGAACCCAAAAGACTAAAGTAATAACCACCCAAGATTATGGTGAAAAAGACAAATGTTAAACCCATTCATGTTCCCTTAGCCTACAAATCCCATGATCATCATTTTGTTGTGATATTGTACCTACCCCCTTAGTCCACTATGTACCCCATTGATAGACATGAAAGCATCAATCTATAACCTTTTTGCTTCAATTTTTCTACCTCTTTTACCTTTTTTTTCCACAGTTAGGTTTGGATTGAAGGCAAGGACTTTGAGATATCATTAATATTTCTCCAAAATCAATAACTTCTTATTCCTCCTTAAAAATAATACCTTCCTCTTTTGATTCTTCTAACTATAAACAAACCTCAACTTTCATAGAAACTTTAACTTGAACTTGCAAAAGCACTCCTTCAAGATTATGGCTAGTTTTGCCACCCATCTTCTTGAGAGTGGTTGTCTGCAAAAAAACTAAAATTGGGTCAACCTTATCCATTTTTATATTCTCACCCTAGAGATAAATGTCCTTTCCTTTCTCTAAAAAAGATATAAGAGGAGCCACACCAAAAATGAATGATCCAAAGTAATGAACCTAAAACTATCAAGGCAATAAAATTACCATTAAGCCAAGATATGAAAAAATACTAATATTTATTCATATTAAATGAATTAAAATAATTACATAGCATGCATAAATACGCCTTAACTCAATATTAGAGTTAACATGCAAAAATTTGAAATTATTAAATTCTAAAAAAAACCTTTATTTTTAGTAGTTGTTATTTTGTCAAGTTTTGCATGCAAGTGCATACAACACTAAATATCTACCAAAATACTCTAAATTCTAAAATTATCCTATATCACTAATTTTAACTGAATTTAATGTTTAATCATAATAATATATAATTTTTATAAATGGAAAAATCTCAAAACAATCATTAAAATCTAATTTTGGATCCTTAGATGATCACATATGGCCTCCACAATATATGAAAAACACCTAAAAGTGGAAATCATGGTTAAGGCATGAATTAAATTTTTGAGACAATTATTTTGGTTTGTGGAAGAGCTCAAATGAAGCTATGGATCTAAAGTTATGGCCTCTGAAAGATTGTGATCCAAAACTCAAAAGCTTCGGTTGAAAGATAATTCAAGAAATAAGAACACCATAATTGTAATAATGCTATTTCTGAGAAGAGATGTTTTATTGATCAAATTTTTAGACCCAAATATATGCCTATCTTTGAGAAGAGATGTATGATTTCTATTTCAGGTTACATCTTCATTTATACATATTTTGAAGGTAACAGGAGGATGTGGAAGGTCACCAGTCTTGAGGGAGATTACGTGGTTTGACTTCCATGATTTACAATAATATAGAATTTGAGGAATTACTATTTTTAAAAATTTAATACTTTTAGACTACACTATTAAAAATTGAAATTTGAGGCACTTTCATTTAGTTTTGGGGGGTCAAAACCAATTAAGGAAAGCTCCATGCCATCTCAAAATATTCCCCTTATTATTAGCTTTCCAATGGTTCAAATGGGGAGTCAAACAGAGCTATGGTGTAGAAGTTATGGCTCCCAAAAGTTATACCACCAATTAGGGTAGAACCATCACCTGAATTATCGCCTGAAATATTGCTTGGATCAGATTGGCCTATTTTTTCTACATCATTTTCTTTTGGTTGAAAATAACTCAACTCCTATGAGTTTCCCTGATTGTACTACTACCATTTTTATTTATTCATCTTATTTATCTCCTATTTTATAGTCCTCATATCCAAAACCTGCACCATCATTTTCTTCTTCTTCTTTGGAACCTGATGCTACCGATTTACTTATTTATCTTCATCACGTTCACCATATTATCCATGGAGTTCATATAAATCTAAAACATTAAATACTAGAGAGATATCAAAATTATATGGTAAACTAATCTTATAAGCATTATGATTGATTTTCTTCAAAATTTTACGTGGTCCATTTTTATTGTACTTCAACTTGTTGTACATGAATTTTGGAAATATTTATTTTCTCAAGTAAACCATTACCAAATATCCTTATTAAAATACCTTGGATATTCATCTAACATCAATTGATGTTTTGTATTTCTCATTACTTTCCTACAACCTTCATCATACTTCTTATAACTATTGCATATGCTCTTCAAATACTTCGGCATCATCACTAACTTGATTTGCAATTGGTAATTATACCAAATATGAAATGCCCATAGGATTTCTCCCATAAAAAGTTCAAAATGTTGATTCTCCTATTGATCTATTCACTGAATTGTTATATGCAAACTTAACTTGTGATAAATCCAAGTCTCATTGCTTGGGCTTCTCTGCCACTATGCATCTCAACAAATTTCCCAATATTTTATTCACAACTTCTATTTGTCTATCTATTTGTGGGTAATATGCATTACTAAATTGTAGTTTAGTACCCATTTTCTTCCACAAAGTCCTCCAAAAATGACTCATAAATTATTTCCATATATGACGTAATAGTTTTTGGAACACCATGTAATCCCACAATATCCTTATAAAATATTTTTACAACTCTAGTGACATCATTGGTTTTCTTACATGCAATGAAAAGAACTATTTTATAAAATATATCTACAACAAAAAAAATTGAGTCATTACCTCTTTGTGTGTTTGGTAATATTAACACAAAATGCATACTCTAATTTGTGTATGTCACTTTTAGAACTAGTAATGGCATGTATAATCTATTATTTTATGCATGTCTTTTAGCCACTTGACATATCATGCACCTTTAAACATAAATTGTCACATATGTCTTTGTCTTTTTCCTAAAATAGTTTTTCTCCACCAAATATATTATCTTTAACTTACCAAAATGTCTATCCAAACCTCCACTATGTAATTCTCTTATTATATTATCTTGTAGAAACACAACTGAAATGCATAACTTTTTCCCTCTGAAGAGATATATTTCTTGTATAAGATAGTCATCATGAATGGTATCTTTCTCACTTGTTAATGGATTTTGAAACTACTCAATTATCTTGCCAAAATATGGATAAGTATCATACAATTCTTTGATATATTAAAATCAAAATACTTCACTCACCCTAGTAATTAATAACACTACTCTCCTACTCAATGCATCTGTGACCTAATTTTATTTTCTTGATTTATTTTTCAACACAAAGGTATATCTTTCAAAGAAAGATACCCACTTTATATGTCAATTATTAAACTTATTTTGTATATTCACATACTGCAAAGCCTCAAGATTTGTAAATAGAATAAAATCCTTAGGAACCAGGTAATTCCTCCAATGTCTTAATTCTTGTACAATTGCATAGAGTTTAACATCATAGGTAGAATAATTTAATCTTATCTCACTCGATTTCTTACTAAATTATGTTATTGTATTTTCTACTTGATTCAACATAATACCAATTCTCATAAATAAAACATCATAATCAACTTCAAACACTTTATTAAAATTCAATAATGCTAAAATTGGTCTTTCTATAAACTTTTTATTTGAAAATAAAAATATTTCTATAGCTTCTATAGTCCATGCAAATTCCTTCCGTCTCATGCAATAAGTTATTTGTGCCACAATACTACTAATTTTTTTAATAAATTTTCTATAAAATTTTGTTAAAATATGGAAACATCTTACCACTATAATGTTTTTTAAAATAGGCCACTCAACAATTGCCTTTATCTTTTCTTTATGCATTCTCACACCATCTTTTTAAATTACAAATCTCAAAAATACCAAACTATTCTAGATAGACCTTTACTTCTTCAAATTTGCACACAACTTATTTCTTAACAAATCCAATACCATTCTAAAATGTTGTAAGTGTTTTTCTTTAGTATTGTTGAATATAAAAATATTATCAAAATAAATAACCACAAACTTACCAATATATTCTAATAACACTATATTCATCACCCTCATAAATGTGCTAGGTGCAATAGATAATCCGAATGGCATCACCATCCACTCATATAAGCCATATATAGTCTTGAATGGATTTTTCCACTCATATCCTTCTTGAATTTGAATCTAATAATAACCAATCCTTAGATCAATCTTGGTAAAATATTTTTCTTCTGTAAGCACATCCATCATATCATCTAAACAAGGTATAGGAAACCTATACTTAATTGTAATTATATTAATTTCTCTACTATCCACACACATTCTCTAGCATCCATCTTTATTTAGAGTTAGCAATGTTGGTGTTGCATATACACTCATACTCTCCCATATAACTTTATTTATTAGCAATTAAGTAACTTATTTTTTTCATTCTGCATGTTCTATTGGACTCATCCTATAAGCTATTTTATTGATTAGAGTTGATCCTATAATCAAATGAATGTGATGCTAAATATCACTCTTAGATGGTAAACCATCTAGTAACTCATTAGGTATAACATCTACATATTCTTTCAACATTATTACTACTTATATTGATATTTACACTTTTTTTTGTATTCATTCTTTTCTACTAATATATAATAGTAACCCACCACCTTCATATCATGGATAAATATTTTAGTGAAGAGCATGTTTTTTGCTTTCTCTTCCTCTTTAAGAGGTAACAAAACTACCTTTGAACCACCTTTCAAAAAAGTTTATGTATTCTTTGCTCCATCATGAATTACTTTCCTATCAAATTGCCATGTTTTTCAACACATGGCATGCATCCATCATAATAAAATCATACCATAATTCATCATTATAACTTTTTCCTATATAAAACATGATTAAGCCCTTTTTATATACTATAACCTCATTTCCTTTATTAAATCATGAAATCCAATAAAGATTAAGATGTTTTTCACATTGTAAATTTAGTTTCTCTATGATTTCTTTAGAAACCATATTTTTACAACTACCACCATCTATAATTACTTTGCACACATTTCCACCTGAGGTATATCTTATTCAAAAATATTTGATCACAGTCATGCATCACCACCTTCTTTATTCTATACTTATTCCTTCCTTATAGTGATCATTATTCTTCACATCATGAGATTCTTTCTAACATCTACTCGTATAGAATTAATATTTTGATTTTCTATCTCAACCTCTACTAGATTCACTCTTGGTCAATCCTCTTGCCTTATTTATTGATCATTATAGTGTGGAAACTTAAATGCCCTTTCATTCTCCACATCTATAATAGACATAAGATCTATGTTGATTAATAAACCATCCTTTAGCACCACCATAATCTCATCCTTTATGAAATCTACTTCCTCTTTATTGGTATTGAAACCTTTACCTATTATCATCTTGTCTTTTTGCACCATGTGATGATTCATTTCTATTGATATTAGACCCACCTATAGTGGTATTAAACCAAAATTTTCCACTTATTGGAGGGGATCTACCTCTTCTTGGACCAAGATGTTCTTCTAAAATTATGTCTATTTGTTTTCTTTTCTGACTTCAAAGCTAATTAATAAGCCTCTTCTATGTATATTTAATTCATCTTGAGTAGCAAATTTCAAACCATTTACATACCTTAAAACCATCTTCTCTTATATTTCATCATGTTCCACTTGTATAGAAGGCTTAAAAAATTGATATTTATAATCTTGTATATTGTGATCTTTTCACCTCAAAATTTGAAATATTTTGTATAGGGTTTGTACATAATCCACAAAGAGAAATTTATCCCTCAATTTATTCTCCATAATTTTTAACATATTAATCTTCTCTTTAACTTTTTTTCTCTCATTTTCTATAGGTGATCCAACCAAATCATTTCATGACCTTTCAATTTTATGCACACAAACTTTATCTTCTTATCTTTTCTCATAGTCTGCCACTCGAAGAACTTCTCCATATTATTCATCTAATCTATTAACTCCTTTGGTTTTAAATTGCTTATATAATTTATAGCATCAACCTTGATTCCTTAATTTCTTCCTTCTAAATATTAAACCATCCTCTCTTCTATCGATGGTGGTGGATCTTGTTCTTCTTCTTCATACTAAATTTTTTTTATCATGATTTGTTTCCTCCTCATCACCACCTTGTCTTCTTAGCTGATTAGTGATATCCTTGATTAATTGTTTCACTTGTCCCTATATCTCTTGTATAGTTTTATTCATGTGTGCAATACCTCCTCATCTTATCACCATTTCATACTCCTCTAAGATTCAAATTTGCTCTGATACCAGATAATGAACATGAAACTTTCAAGGTAATAAAATTACTAATAGGACAAGATATGAAATAGTAGCCAATATTGATTCATATTGAATGAATAAAAATAATTACATATGATGCATAAATAGACCTCAATTCAAAATTAGATTTGACATGTAAAAGTATGAAAAAAGTAAAATCTAAAAAAAAAATTAATAGCTACTATTTTGTCAAGTTTCACATGTAAGCCCACACAGTTGTAATTTTTTTTCCAAAATACTATAAATCCTAAAATTCACCTATAGGATTAATTTTAATTGAAGTTAACATTTGGTCATAAAAATATACAATTTTTAAAAGTATAAAAATCCTTAAAAATTCATTAAACTCTAAATTAGGATACTCAAATGATCATGTGTGATCTCTAAAAAAGATTGAAAACACTGTTAAGTGGAAAATGTAGCTTAGATTAGCAACTAAATTTTTAAGATGATCATTTTGGTGCATGGAAGATCTCAAATGGAACTATGAGTAAAAAGTTATGGCCTCGAGAGGATTGGCCTATCTTTTCTATAATGCAAAGGAGGGCACAAACTATTCACTAGAGCCCAATTTGGATAACTAATCCTACAAACCCATTTCTTCAAGAGGGATGAATTTGGTCCTTTTGAACAAGTCTTGGTAGAAACTACAATTTATATAAGCTTAGAATCAATTTTTGGAATATGCAATAATGAACTTCAAGTACATTATCATGTAGAAGCTTAGAAGAAGAATCATCTTAATCCAATAGAGAATCAATGAAATAAGAGTAAGACTTAGAATAATAAGAATAAGTTGTGTGTTGAGAGTTGTAGAAATGAGAGAGATGATCTCTTAATATAGAGCAAAGAGAAGAGGAGTTACATGTGTAATTTTAGCCATGAGTGACATGGATCCTAATCATCTTACAAGTAGAGAGAATGTGTGTGTCATGTGTGGGAAGAGAAATTATATGTAAATAACTCTAAATCTAACAAGTGGATTACGAATATTAGTGACACCTCAAAATATTATGAATAAAGTATATTTGTATATAAAATGAATACACACATAACTATCACTTAGGATAAGCCTATAAACTTACAATAATGATACAAATTAATGTCAATTTTCCAACACTTTATCTTAAACTTAAATTGAGGTTAAAAGATAGAGAAAATATTTTTAAAATAAAAAATTTAGTTGAAATTAGATAATATTTTTCATTAATAGAAACTTTCTTTAAGAGGAAATATAATATATTAAGAAATAAGAGAAGAGAATGTGTAGCCAAAAGTTGCAAGGATAAGAATTGTATGATCAAGAAGAATCTCCAAGAATCCTCTTAAGACAATATGATTAATCTGTAATGCAATAAAAACCAATAAAAAATGAAATGATCTACAAAACCTCCAAAACACATAAGCTAACACAAAAATCTCAAGTTAAATAATCAATATGTCACACACACACACACACACACACACACACACACAAACAAACAAAAGATAATTGGAGTAAAGATAACTTCCATCATAAAGTACAAAAAAATGTTTGAAAAGAAGTTAGTCAATATAATTAATGCATACATTGTATACAAAAAATATGATTTAATTTATCAAAAAGTAGAGAAACAAGACATGTCACTTACAAAAGATATTTTGCATGAAGCACTAAAATAATCATTGCAACAAGACATATCAAACTCTTTAGAAGATTCATTGTATTTAAGAATCCAAACAATTTTACCATGAAAGGTAAGAGATTTAGTTGTTTTTTTCCAATGCAAAGTATCATGTGTACATTTACCACAAGATTTATATGGATTTAATTTATAATATTTAAATATATGATGCCTATATTTTTTTCAATGTCCATAAGTTTTAGTGGTTTTAACTAAAATATGAATATTATAAATAGTATAATCAAAATAAGTTACATTATAAAACCTTCAATGTGGAGGAAAATAAGATTATGAATTTACAATAGAAGTATGTGAATCAGTAAAACCAAGACCTTTATAATTTATATTAGGTTTAGGTAAAATATGTTCAGATATAGCATCTTCACACATCCTAAGCGCACCACCTAAATAGCTCATGCTATGCATGATTTTTAAACTAGGATTGCTAGAAGAAGTGTTGACATGAGTTAGCATTTATTTAGAATCATAATGAGATTCAAAATCCATAATTATTAGAGCCATTAACATTAATAAAATATATAATTTTAGCAATTAACGTGTGAATAGAAAATTACATAGAAATCAATTTCTTATTAAAAAGATTGTTTTGGTATGCAATTTAATATTTAAAAGCACTAACTTCATTATTTTTGGAAGAAAAAATTACATGGTGTTCTTGAATGCTAAAAAAGTATCTAATTTGAAAGCTATTACAAGAGGATTACATAAGTTCTAAACTTACCAAAAAATCAATAACACTTAAAAACATTGTTACATTAAAAAACTCTAAATGTAACTAATAAACATAAGATTACATCAAAATAACAATTTAATTTAAGACATTAAGAAAAAATTTATTGTTTTAAATTAATAAAAAAAACTTGTGTTAAAAGTCATTAAAAACATTAAATGTTCAAAACTTATGAACATTATCATCTTCATAAGAAATAACAATTTTGTTTGAGAAAAAATACTTTTAAATTTTATAAAAGGCATGTAAAAGGTATTTATAAGATTTTAAAAAAATTGTCTTCTCGTTTTGGAAAGAATTTTTAAAAAGTCACCAATATATATATATATATATATATATATATATATATATATATATATACACACACACATACATGTATACATACACATACATATATGCATACACATACATGTATGTACACACATATATATGAAAAAAGAATGAAATTAAAAAATTTAAATCACTTATCATATAATGCTATCAAAATAATTTCGAATAAATTTTAAAAAATTATACTCTAACATGGAAAGAATATAATGGTAATTTGGTTTTACATAGAGTAAAACTTTTACCACGTAACATGCAATAATTTGTTTTCCTAACATGAATATAATGATAATTTGTTTTTTTCCTTTCTTTAAAAAAACTAATGCACGTTTTATAACGATAATCATACGGTAACAAATATATACCATACGTTATCATGAGGAGGAGTGCACATCCAAGACAAGAAATGCTCCAAAAATGATAATTTGAGATCTTAGCTGTCGAAAAAACTGACAAACAAGTTAATAAAAGTGTGAAGCCTTAACACAAAATTTAGAAATAAAGCGCTAGATAAGAATTAAAAAAAATATAAGCGTTACAAACAGAAGTTATACCGATGCAAACAATAGCTACGAGGAAAGAATACGAGATGGATTTTTTTGAACTAGATGTTACCCAATAAAAATGTCAAGCGAAGAAAACGGGCATGCAAGAACAACCAACTATGCAAAGAACTAAGCCTTAGCTTAAATAAATTCAGAGAATAAATATGACATCTTAGAATTGAACAAATGGAAAATTGAAAGCTCATAAATTAATAAACAACCAACTATGCAAAGAACTAAGCATTAGCTTAAAATAAATTCAGAGAGTAAATATGACATCTTAGAATTGAACAAATGGAAAATTGAAAGCTTATAAATTAATAAAAGTGTGTGCTTTCAAAGGCGTAAAGCACTCCGCAAGGAAAAAAATATAAAAGAACTCGGAGAGAGGTGAAAGTGAACAGCTACGTGCCACAAAGAGAAACTTCTTAATTTTTTATTTTTTTAACGATTTAAGTTCCCTTTTTTAGCTAACTATCATTTATAAAAAAAATTGACCTCTCTTGGTGTATCCAGAACTGGTGAAAAAACCAGTATGATTAACTTGTGCAGAAGTTAATAAACCAAAATTAACCAGATATAACCAATCCAAGAGATCAGTGAACTAATGAATTGTAGTAATTCTAAATATAAAACAAACCATAATGAAAGAAAACAAGGTGGATAAAACTAAATTATGGTTGAAAAATAATGTTTCCCAATATTGAACAAACAGGGAAAAATACAACTATTAAACACGAAGCATAGAGTTCATTTTTATTTTATTTTAAGACGAACATAAGATGAGTAAGAGCTCAAAAACATTAGTTGTCAACCTATATAACAGGAGGTTTGAAGATAAAGTAAAAGTTTTACTTTTAAGTAATCTTCGGATCAATGTTAGAGTGCAAAAATTCAAGAAGCTTAGAAGAAAAAATTCTCTCTTTCTTTAACCTTTTAATATGCCCAATCAACATTAAAAAATCATTGCTCTAATACTATAGTAAGATTTAATACAAAAACTATTGATAAATATTGAAAAGCATAAAATCAAGATAATACAAAAATAAATAAGATTACTTCAATAGAAAATAAATTACAAATGAGATAAGATATTTGATAAGTGGAAAAAATTATCGAACGGTAAAAAAAACCCACAATTTAGTATTATAAAGCTTGCAACAATAAATTCTAAGTATATTTAGATGTATAAGTTTAGTATAAAAATGGCTTTAGACTAAATGAACGTCAATGATATAAGAACAAGACTTAGAACAACAAAAATAAATTGTTTTGAGATTTGTAAGAATGAAAGAGGTGAGCTCTTAGTATAGAGGTAAAAGAGAAGAAGAGTTACATGTGCAAACTTAATCATGCATTACATGTGACCTTAATTATCTTATATGTGAAGAAGATGTATGTACAATGTATAAGAAGAAAAGTTACATGCACGTAACTCCAAATTCAACAAATGGATTAGGAAGGTGAGTGACACTTCAAAAGAGTAAGAATACAATATATTTATAAATATAATAAATAAACACATCATTAAAACTTAGAATAAATCTATAAAATTATAAGGAAGACACATTATAATTTGAATGCATTCAATATAAATTTGGTGCATATACTTTATTTTCAGTGAGTTAATTTGTTTAATTTGTTTCTTTTTAATTTTTTTAATTATTATCATCATCTTTTTATTTTTATTTTTTTTTAATTTATATTAGTAATAAATTTAAATTATCTATTTTTTAATTAATTATTAAAATTAATTTCTATTAACATCATTTATTTAAATATTTTAATTAATGTTTTTTTGTTTTTCAACAGTTTTATTAATCTAATAATTATTGATGGAGAGAGCATTGATTTCAAAAAGTATCTAATTTCTATCTTAATTTTTTTATATTTTTATTGTATATAATTTAATACATAAAATATATTGTAATTATTTCTTTTTGCCAATATGTATCTAATTCATTACAATAAACCTCTCCTTGTAATTATTTCCTTTTACCAATATGTATTTGATTCATTACAATAGACCTCTCCTTTAGGGTATACTTTCTACTCATTATATGAAAATTATTTTACATAATATATATTTAATGTCATAAAGATTATAGTTATTATATTAATCATATTTATTAGGTGAGAAAAATCATTTAACATATATAATCTTATTTATTTAAAATCTTTAATTTTTTAAAATTTAAAATATTTATATAAGAAAACATATTTTATAAAAATAATATTCATTAATTAATTTATATAAAGACATGAAGTATTAACATAAAAATCTTTTTAATAATATTTTATTAGTTATAGTGTAATGATTATAAAAATCTTTAATCTTAACACTATATAACCAATATGCTATCCTAAGTTATTACTAATTATACCATTTACCTTTTTTTATTAAATGAACCCATCCTTCAAGGTATAATTTTACTTATTATATGAAAATTATTTTACACAATATATATTTAATGTCAAAAAGTTATATTTATTATATTAATCATATTTGTTTATATTTAGTAGGTGAAAGAAAAATCATTTAACATAAATAATTTTATTTATTTAAAGTCTTTAACTTTTTAACAATAAAAATATTTAAATAAAAAAATATTTTGTAAAAATAACATTTGTTAATTAATTTATACAAACACATTAATTATTAACATAAAAATATTTTTAATAATAATTTAATACTTATAATGTAATGTTTTTAAAACTCTTTAATATTAACACTATATAATTATTTATCCTTTTCACTATGCAATCTTTTATCGTAGTTTATTACTAATTATACCATTTATCCTCTTCATTATATTGGTATAATTTCTACTCATTAAATGAAAATTATTTTACATAATATATATTTAATGTCATAAAAGTTATATTTATTATATTAATCATATTTGTTTATATTTTTTTAGGTGAGATAAAAATTATTTAACATATATAATTTTATTTATTTAAAATCTTTAACTTTTTAACAATTAAAATATTAAAATAAAAAGAATATTTTATAAAAATGACATTCATTAATTAATTTATATAAACACATTAATTATTAATATAAATATATTTTAAATAATATTTTAATACTTATATTACAGTGATTGTAAAACTCTTTAATCTTAACACTATATAACCATATATCTTCTTCACTATACAATTTGCTATACTAAGTTATTACTAATTTTTGTATAATAATTTTTTTTGTTTATTAGTTATATAAAATTATTATATTTCAAATTAATTTAAATATTTATTTATATAAAATTATTTAATAATATTCATAATATTTGAATAAGTTAAATTTACACATATTTATTTGATTACATAAATAAATTGTCAAAATTACAACAAATAATTTAATTTTCTACTACATTAACAATTATCATGTGTTAAACATTATTTTATAAATTTCTATACTTTATTAGAAAGATTGTAAATTTTAAATGGACATTCCCATTTACATACCAAAAAAAAAAAATCTAAAGATTTATCCTATAAACATTAAATTCTATCAATATTTTGTAAAATAATTTGCATTCTTCTTATAATAAAAACTAGTATTTTATCATTAACCAAAGTAAATTTTACCATCATAAATTTTTGATACAAATAATGGAAGACAAAGATAAGTTAAATCAATTTAATTGAACATTGTCTACGAGAGAATTTAAAATGATTACACTTTTGACTTTTCGCTCTTTAATAGCGGGTCAAATTTGGAGAACCACCTCTTCATAGGAACTATCGTTTTCGATACAAATAACCACTTTGTATATATATGGAAGACAAAGATAAGTTAAATCAATTTGATTGAACATTGTCCACGAGAGAATTTAAAATGATTACACTTTTGACTTTTCGCTCTTTAATAACAGGGCAAATTTGGATTACCACCTCTTCATAAGAACTATCATTTTCGATACAAATAACCACTTTGTATATATATAAAAGACAAAGATAAGTTAAATCAATCTAATTGAACATTGTCCATGAAAAAATTTAAAATGATTACATTATTGACTTTTCGCTCTTTAATAGCGGGTCAAATTTGGATTACCACCTCTTCATAGGAACTATCGTTTTCCGTTTCTCATTGTCTGACTCCATTCCGTGGTATAATGTTTTGTTATGCTCTCAAATAAAAACTAAATTACTCATATTTGACAATTAGTATGTCAAATGGTTGCGATGTTTCTCCCCCACATTGACATACTGTAGCGAACGAAACTGTTTGACTATTTGTGAGCTTAGGATTCTGTTATACAATGGAGGCGTGAATGACATAACGGATGAAAATGATAGTACCATAATGTATTTCTTTTCACCAAGAAACTTCCTTCCTACTCCTAATACCCCTCTGTCGTCACAACAACTATATACATTTCATCAGCAGAAGAAAGAGATAAAGAAGAAGAAGAGCAGGTGGGTGGGGGAATGATCGATCAGTATCTGCTGAGTATGCCAGTTTGAGGTTAGTCACAGCTGACAAGATAATGATGGTAATGTTGCCGATTCCTTGTTCAGCTTATTCAACTATAATGAAGGAAAAAAAGGGGAAAAAAATACAGGACAATAAGAAGAATAGGGCTGTGCGCAGTGAAGCTTATTTGTTTTTTTTGGTTATTGTTGTTGTTGTTATCGTCGTCGTCGTCTAAAACTACACAATAACAAATTATGCAAGTGGGCGTTGTGAGATCAATCGACAGCTTAAGGTTGGCGATTTGAAACCTACACCCCGAAGTCTCCCTCACTTTGATGGTCGTAATCATGATGTTGCTGATTCAAAAATTTAAAAAAACTAAAGAAAAATAAAATTAGGTCTGAGCGATGAAGCTTATGTCAGAGTTTGTAGTTGGTCTGCTAAAACTACACCGTAAATAACTTGGTTCTTTCATACAAGCCAAGTGCAAGTGCATACGTCTCAGTGATTTGACTTAAGCATGCTTAACATACTCTCAACTACATTGGTATGGGTCGAAACATCCAATTTATTTACTAAACCCTTTGAACAAGTAGTACTAAAGTAATAATTTTTTCTTTTTTTCAATTTACTAACCAATGTTTGTCTAATGTATAGAACGTCTATATTAAGGCATGGTGGCAGATGTTTGGCAGTTGAATGTTTGACTGTCTAATAATATATTTAATATTTTTTATTTAATTAATCAAACATTGGAACTTAAAAAAATATTATTTGTAATATTTGTTATTTTTTTCCAAAATTTTGAAAACCATTTAGCCCACATTATGCCATCAGACCAGGTTTCGTTATACATAAGAACAAGTAACTATGCAACGCAATTTTTTTCTCTCTTTTGAATAAAGAATCCCATCACTTGCCAGATATCCGGAAATGACAAAAATACAAACGAGAGGGTAGGTATCGTGTCTGTAAATACAATATGCAAACAACCGAAATGGAGAAGGGGAAGGTTGAAATTCTTTGTTTAGAATGGAAGAAAGTTATTCGATTCATTTTAGACTTGCAGAAAAGAGGCTGATATCTTTGGTGTACGGCAATTAAGTAATATGAGGATTAAGCCTAGTCTCACAAGAAACAGCAGTAAATGAAATAAGAAACAAAGTAACTTCGTTTGCCTTTCACATTTTTGGCAAGCTGAAAGTCATAATCAAAATTTTCAGATCCAATTTCTTTTTTTTTTTCGAAGTAGAAGATTAAGAAAATAGAACACACCAAGAAGATGACTTAAATTGAGCCTGGAAACAAGTATTATATAGATTGATGTTTACGCTATTTGAAAAAATAAATAAAAAAAATCTTATATATAAAGAAAGTTGTTGAGTAATCAATTTTCATTTAGAAAAGTTATTTTATATATTTACATGCTGAATGGACTGTCAATAGTTTTTTATTTATATATTGATGGATGATTTGATGCTTCCGGAATTATTGGGGAGTCAGTATTGTAGCTTTGACCTTCTGTTGTGGCACATCACCCCGCTGTATCAATGATGTAATAATCAAAATTAATTGCAAGAGATTGTAATAGTTGAAAGACATAAAACTTAGCAAAGGAAATTGCAAAATGATTTAGGTTTAGATTCTCAAATATACTTTTGAAGTCGCATATAATAAGAAAGAGATTTTTAAAAATTGAAGTTATCTACTTAGAGAGAGATATGATGAATGCCCATGAATTTATAATGCTTACAAAATGTATTTCAATCATTTTTTTTTAAATTAGCATTTCTTTAAATTGTTCATTCTATGAAATAAAATCATGGCAAAAGTATTTATTGGTTTCACTTACATTAAATAATTGTATAATTTTCAATATTTTTTTTTGAAGTTTTCAAGGAGCTACATTGGAGTTTTTAAAATTTGTTAAATTTTTTGAACCAACATAGCCAACCATGGCATTGATTGTATGTTTAGAGTCATTTTTAGTGAGAAACTAATCATCATCTCTCACATTCTTAAAATTTTAACTAGTTTGAAATTTTAGAATAAGATGAATGAGTATTAAAATTATACTTAAAAGTAATTATATTTAAAATATTAATTATACCAAGAATAATTTATAGTCAGAGAAAGGTGAAGAAGGCTCTAACATTATTTTTGTGAAAAGAAAACTTATAATCGATGTTATTTTAGCACAATTTTTTTTAAATGCACACAAAATTATCATATAAAAAGAAAGAGTACACATTGACTAATTCAATGTATAAAAATATAAATAAAATATATTTATAGCTAAATAATAATAATAAATAATAGACATTAATATAGATATCATAAATACATTTATTTGAAATAAGTTGAAAGATTATATCAATCTGAAGGTTCTTATTTTGGATTTTTTACATACTATATTGATTAATAATTATATTGATCAATAATTTTAGTACCTTTAATTTTTTATTGGCTCGTAAAAAATGACATTTATCTACTTACATCAATATTTTAGACTTGGAAACAAATCCGCAAATATAAGATGGCTTCAAACTTGAAGCTGTTACATCCATTGACATGGAAAAAGGAAATTCAGTTTCCATCTGACAGCGAGCCAATTATTATTACTAGTTTAAAATGTTTGCAGTGATCCTAACAACAAAAAATACTGACGGTAGGGTTAACACTACCAAACTGCATTATATATGATCCAAGCTATGAGGTTGTTCAAAATCATTCCATTTAAATAAATGAAGCTAAGAGATGAACACATACATTATACCAAAAATATAATATATTTGATACTTCACAACTGGGAATTGTATTGATTTAGAATGATGTGGAATATATATTTATTTAGGCATTAAGAACAAAATAATCTTTGCAGAATGGTTGTGAAATTCCAAATATCAAGGGACAAGGTTTTGTGTTAAACCATGATTCAGGTAGTGATTTAATTTCTTTATTTCAACACATTTTTGTAAATGGTCTACAGAGTTGTCAAAACACATAAAATCCATTAAAATTTGGTCAAGCTTAAGCAATATGCACAAACATGGGTGCATGTTGGCGTGACACTAGGCCCCACCTCCCATTGAAAAAGTCTCGTTGACCAGTATGAAACAACCATGATTCGTTTAACCCACCCCCACTCTCTAACCTAACCCAATTTTAGTTAAGCTAACACTAATACCAATCATAAATTTGATAAGCATGAGCACAAATGATAAACACTAAATGGAATCGCCAAAACATTTAACTGCAAATCGATCAAACCATAACATGAAATTCGACCGTCGAATGTCAAGCTTATCCATGATAACATGGAAATTGATTGCACACAGAGTTTCATGATTGGCTCTATTATCATAAATTTGATATTCTAAATGATAGTGAGTCATGACCAATCGATTGATGGTTAAATGAAAACTTCATCATACATCAGCAAGCCATGAAAGGCATCTCATGAACCATATAAGACCAAGTCGCATTGTAGTTTTGAAGAACCCTATGCACTTCGATTCTTTTAGAATTCGCTCTCTACTATAAAGGGATTGGAAGGAGAAAGCTTGATCTTGCGGTGAAAGGAATAAGGTAAATTTAATCACTTACCTCACAATTGCACTGCCATTAAAACTGTATGCAGGTTTTGAAACACAAGTTCATTAATCCGTATGCCTCTAAAAATATTGAGGTTTCCTTCCATTATTATTCTATAGTCAAAAAGGTGACAATTTTTTTTCTTTACATTGACATATGTTTACATGTATGTGTATATGCCTTAGAATCATGCCAAAACAAAATAAGGTATGTAATTGAAACTAGTACTTGAACAAAGATTCTTTCCATAGTCTTAGCTTTATGAAACAAAAGAATTAAAATAGATACATGTCAATTAAACCGACAATCAATGGCCCTAATCAACTATGGGGTTTGTACACTGCCTTCAATGTTTTAAGCCATAACGCTGATAAACTTGTATGAACATTATTGTATGTTGGAAACAAAAAGTTTAGAACATTTATTGGTGAAAGTTATGATAGATGATCCTGAAAGAAACAAACTTCTACAAGAAATTTATGCAGAAACGGAATAGATGGTATGTAATTTTATCTATTACCTTTTATGGTCATTTTTTTATTTCATGTATTCTTTTATGAAGTTAATCAATTGTTACATTGACTGTTTTATTAAAAATATACTAGACACCATTCCTAGTTGTGGGCATAGCCCTTGTTTGGCCCTTTTGGGGAACATGTTGGAGATGAAAATAGTGTTTCTAATAGTGCTCTCACAAATGGGGTTGGATTTGGCACAACCTCAAGACAACCACTCCGTGCTAACCAATTTATAGTAATGTTAACTCCATGGGTGTTTGAGTGTTTTCCTTATACAGATGTATATGTGGGGAATATTGACATGGATGAGGGGACATCATAAGTAATTGTCATGATTCTCATGGTTTTGGCCATGGAAAATTAAAAAGACTTTTTGAATTTGTATTGTAGTCATTAAATTCCAACATTTTATCCATGTCGTGATTCGTTATGTCATGTTTGATATTATACTGGGACATGGTAGAGCAAAGCCATAATGGGGAGGCTAATCATCACTATCCAAATGTCTGAGTCTCTAAAGATGTATGATAACCCTTGATTATACTCAGTCTTTATTGTTTTATCATTTTCATAGATGGTTGTTATAGCAGTGAAATAATAGTATACAATTCAACCAATTTTGACACTCCTTACGGTTTTATACATTATTTTGCAATGTTTTTTAGTTAAAGGAGCTAGAGAGAAGCAATAGTAATTAGGTTTAAAATGACCCATGTAGTGATTACATCCACTCAAATGTTAGTATTGGGTATATTTACTTTTCTTCCTTCATCGCAACCTTGCATATTCTTTCCGTTTTACATGTATGGATTGACTTATTTATGTTGGGCATTACAACAAGAAATGGTGGGGACTCATGAGGTTGGTGATGAGGTTGATGACGATGCCATTGATGATGATTATAATAACTTACTTCCAGACACATCCTAGATTAATTTGAAGGAGGAAGAGCTAAAACTTGTAAGAATATTTTATTATCTTGTGGTACATTTTTATTACTTTATTCATTTATGCTTCTATTCTATGGTGAATTCTTTTGTGTTTCATAGTTAGCCATAGAATATAGGATTATGGACATATGTATAGGTAAAGGGATATGCACTATTACTTGTTGTATCCATGCAACACATTATATGGTCTTTATAATCTCTAGAAAAACTTAATGCTTATCATATTTAGATTCATTTTCGACAACTAATTTTAAGGAGTCCCTCATGGCTTCTCAGCAATGGGAAAAAGAAACCAATGGATAAAGAAATAAATAAAATATAAATAGAATGCAGGCCAATAATAGGACTATTAAAAAACTAGAGCCTCAACAAGAGAGAGAGGTTGTAAATATCATGCATGGTGAGGGAGAATGTCTTTGTTGTCAGTGAATATAGTGAGATAACATTGAAGGCTATCAATGACATGATGGTTGCATATGATTCCATCAAAAAATATCAAAAGAGAAGGGAAACTTGAATAGCATGGAGAAATTATAGTCAATAAGTAGAGCAAAAAAGACAATGGGTACAAGCAGGGAAATGTGTAGGTAAATTGTTGATTACTTTCCATAAAGCAAAATTTATGTTCATTTACATTTTTTTCAAAATTTATTTACATATTTGTCAATTGCTCACCACCTGCAATGCAGAGAGATGGCCAAGAGATCGATTGCATCGATGATGATCATATTCCTTTTAGAGAGTTCCTATAAAATAAGGGTTAAAATTTATATTAGTAGAACTCCAAAAATAATTATCATGAAGAGATGATTTGCATAAGTAAAATCATTGACTATGCCCACAAATAAAAATTACTATAGTTATAATTTCTAGCAATGTTGATATGATATTATTTATCCTTCATGTACAGAGGAACCCCAAAAATGAAGGAGGAGACCCCAAGGTAGATTTTATATTGAGTGACAATGCTCAAAATGATTAGGACTATATCATAGTCATCATCTCTTATACACCCTTTTTTTCATTTTTTTTAGATTGAACCCCATTAATACATATTTTGATTCTATTTTATCTTGTAATTTAATAGAAGAATTGGATGGACATAGTGTGATGTTGTCCAAAGCATCATGGTCCTATTCTTCGAGGTATCTTCTCCACATTTTATTCAATATCTAGAGATTTTATTATTCGCGTTGTTGTCTTATTCTTAATATCTACCAAAGTTTATAATAATGATACATTCAAATGCAAGACTTTTTAGGGGAGGGTGACACATGCATATAGTTGCATTTACTATGAGTTGACTTCCATTTTTACCTCATTTACAATATTTTTCATGTTCATGCCATGAACGTGGATGTTGATAATACCTTGGGCATGATTATTTATATATACATATTCATGTGATATGCACGAAGTGTATAGAATGCAATTAAACTTATAATTTGGACATGAGATTTCTATATAGTTGTTTTGTTCATGGATTCTATTGGCAAATACATGTTCCATCAATGACTCATTTTAGTATTCATTTGTTTGTTATTATTGATTTTAGTGATTTTTTTACATGACAGTGCATTGTTAATAATTATGTTGATGTTCACATTTTATTGTGTGATGATGTTTATATGTATGATGTGTATATCATGTTGGCAAGTCATGTTTCATGTTCATGTGTTTACCTAATTTTTGCATTGAATTTTTCAACTTTACTATTCAAGTGCACATGTTTGAATTAATTTAATGTATGTTATGAAGTAACTAGGGTAGGCTATAATGTAGTATATCAATTTTAGCATGATTTTTACCTCATTTCAAAACATTTATCAGTTCATGTATTTATTTTTAGGCATCACAAATAACCCTACACCAAATCACTGATCACCATGGTTTAAAGAAAAGGAAGATGAATTTTGAGAAATGAAACACTTTGAATGATCATAAGACACAAACTGAAGGTGAACTTTCCAACATTTTTATCTTTATTCTTGTTTTTCTTACTAATTCTATCCATCTTTACCTATGTGCATTTCATGAAAGATATCTAGGATCCATCTACTAAGATCAATATATAAATAATGGAGTATATATTTTTGGTTTATTTCATTTTATCCACTAAAAATTTCCTACTAATAAGGTGTCTAGTAAAGGTATATGAGACTTTCCAATGTAAAATAATGGTATTAAAATGTTTCATCTACTCTTTTTGATCCTCCTTTGCTTCATGATAAAATTTATAAAAATACACCTATCAAATAAGGACCCAATATCAATATCAAAGTACATATAAACAAATCTTATGATCACTTGGGCTTGTATTTATTATTACAAATATCATTTTCCTAAACCTTAACATATGAATTTTACTCTCTATTGTACTAAATTTTTTAAATTACCGTAGTTTTTATGATGGTAAATGGGTTTAATGGGGTTATGAAATATTTTTCCATGCTTGACAGAGCATAGGAAGGGCCACTCATGTATATTTTTTTAGCATTGGAAAGTGTTAAGCAAAGAATCAATGGCACCCTCATTCAATTCCTTTTGAATGACATATGAGACTACCTTGTCAATAAAATGGGTATAACTTTTGATACCTAAAAAATATAATATGTTACATGGTATAGTGGATATTTCCAATATGAATATGTCACTTTCAAGCTAGAAACCTACATTGTTTTAACATAGAGTACTCCCTAACATTATGAGTAATTACAAAAAGTTCAATGTTTTAAGAATGTTCATGGACTAACAAGTATATTTCATGCTTTTTTATTTGTCTATATATACTTTTACTACTATATTGGCTATTTATTTTAACCTAATCTCCATTTTGACTAAGTTGTTTGTATTTATAAAGCTTCCAGGCCGTGAAAATCAAGATGCTTATCCCAAAATTCTAGATGACTTCGATGAATTTATTTCAAGGTTGAGATGTGAGGGTGCCTTTTCAATCGAAGGTCATATTGATTTGAAATTATCATTTCTATTGTTAGAAAATAAATCTATGATCGCATAAAAATTATTGTTGATTGAGATTCTTCAAAGTGCAAAGAGAAGAATTTAAAAGTTATAAACCATTGTTGTTGAGAATAACAAAGTGGTTTTATAGTTACACAACACATTTTCCACATTGAGTGGTGAGAAGATAGAACTTAAAAAAAAACTTGAACTTGTAGCCTACCAATTCCTACATATAATTACTTTATGACTTAAGGGATGTCCCTATCAAAGCCATGCAGATTAACCATGAAGGAATGATTTCCATATATGCCCATGAGATATAACTTCTAAAGGCAACATATGATTTGTTAATTTATCTAGTTCATGGGATGATCGATGGTAACCCTGACATTCAATATAGAATCAATGATAACTAGTTAATGCATTAACTACTGTGACCATTATACTCTGTATGGCTTTCATAATAGTTGCAAATCAGTTGATACATTCACTACTACTTTCTAAGCTTGTTTAATATGAACATATTTATAAATTAAAATTTTATACACATGTAATCCTAGTAAATACAAGTCTATAATATAAATTTATTCTTTTTATCTACCCAATACATATGCTATGTCTTTGTTACACACATTGGGGGTGTATTGTATGTTTTCTTTATGTTCACTATATTCTATATAAAACATGGTGGCTTGTATTATATTGTGTGTTTCTATGTTGAACATGGTGTATCATTTTATTTTCCATGTTTGTATGTTTAACATAGTGCCTTATATGTCAAAACATGGAGCATTGACATTAATTTTGGGGTTTGAATTATTCATAAGTTTCTAATCCTTTGTGTACAACATGGATTACCTTAGTCCACATGTAGGTACTTAATAATGAATTTTTAGAAACACACCAATTATAGGGGTGAATCAATCTTTAAAAACTCTTACAATATTTACCTTATCATTCATGAACTATCAAAACAATATAGTAAACTAGCAACACATTAAGATCCATGATCATGAGAGAATAACATAACACACATAACACCAACCCTCAAGGGGATGAAAACCCAATAATGATGAAAATGGAAAACTATCCTATAATCCAAAAATCAAGATTTAGTGAATTTCCAACTTCATTTGGAGCACCAATCCCAAATAGAAAAGCACCAACTTGGCTAGGCTTTAGCAAGCACCCACTTGCAAGGAGGCACTAACTTACTAAACGACTTAGAACTAACTCAGCCACCTAAAATGTTTTATCACCTTTGAAACCATTTTTTGATCATAAAATATATTCTGATTTCCATCTTCATCTCTTCACATGCATGTATCCTTCTCAAACTGGTCTTTAGACTTCTTCACCCAATAAGGTCTCTTCAAGACTTGGTAAGGTCATATGACCTTGATAATAATATATTGTACACCTGTCAGATATTCACGATAGTTTATATTACCCTATTTATGTTTTAATATATATAATTTATATCTTAACAGTTCTATCTCATTTGATTTAACTCACACACTCACCCACTAGATAATTAGGCATATTAGGCCTTGTTCTTAGACTAGGTTCTTGATCATACACCTATTGATTAGTGATACACACTTAAAAATTATTTTTTACATAAAATGGGACTTAGGACATGAAAAAAAAATGATCCAAACATTATAATAAGTCATACATATAATATAAGACCAAAACCCCTTTTAGGCCTTAAGGAGACCTAATTCAATTAGGCTTTCATTAGAACACGTTACCCTTTGAACACCTTGGAACACTCTCAAAATTATCACATAGGAGGATAATATAATATTTCACTTGAATAGACCCATATAATTCTCATCTTGGGTCCATTTAACCTTTTATCTCCAACCACCAATTGATGCACACCATTAGCACTATTCATAATTAGGCTTGTACATATCCAATACATATAAAGTCTATCTTGAATAAATAAACCAAAAACATAATCATATAAAAAAACCATGCAAAAAATAAATAAAAATAAAACCTTAAATACCTCTAAAACTTCACCATGTTTATTATACTTAATTACATATGTCAAAAGGACTCAAACCCTTCTCTATAAGTAGCCCACTCAGAACTGTCAACTAGCTTTAGAACATAATCATGAAAACATGAATTTTTGATACATGAAAGGGAATAATTAATAAATTATAGTGCATGAATAATATCTTAAAACAACCTCATAATAAATTACAATAAATATATCATAAACTCTAATAGGAAAATTTGTCTTATAGACCAATCTCATGAATTCACTATGCATAGACCTCACTGAGTTAGACAAGTCAACTTGAGAGCATATTTTTGATATATAAAATCATATTAAATTATTATATCCAATATTTAAATTTATTAAATATTTTTAATAAAAACATCGCGATGTATTTGGATCCATCCCTAATCCATGATAACACATCCCTAATCAACTTCTCACTTTTACCCAGTTTTCTCACTATTTGCACCACTAGGTCTATTAGGAATTAATCAAATTATATGACTATTTTATCACCCCCAAGGGATATAACCTGATAATAAAATAAAATTTACATAGTATACAAGTTTAAAGTTTCAATCTTCATCTAATTATCAACTTTTAGTTGGTCAACTCTACTTTTTACAACAAATTTCAAAGAAATAAAGCCTTTCCTATAGGGTCCACTCACTTTTCTAATAATCAAATCAAATCTTGAGATTAATATGAGATTTTAATTAATTATTATATATATAAAATATTAAAACCAATAAATTATAATCACTTTATAATAAGTTATTTCACATCAAGTAACTATTAGGGTTCTTTGAGGGTTTAAACCATCTTACAGTCTTAATGATCATTCATAAATCTTAACCCCTTATTCCATAAACCAATGATTTAAAATTTTCACTATGGTCCTTTCCCATATAACATTAATATATTATGTTTTCATGTATATGTTACACATGCCATTGAATGCATGAAAGCTCTTATCAAGTTGAGAAACCTCCATTATGTGCACTTGAGAGACCTTAAAACACTTTTTATGGCCTTGACCTTCAAAATTTGATGTAAAACTTGGTAAAAATATTTAAAACAACATGAAATACCTATTTAAATTCTCATTTTTCCATGATTATATTGAAATCTAAAACTCATACCTCATTTGATCACCATATATCTCTTTGCTTCCTTGGACCTTGACCAACGAACCACTAGGTCTTGAAACTGGCCTTAAATCCACTTTTCATGTCTCTCTACCTCATATCCAAGCTCAAAAAACTTCTCATATTCTCAAAAATTTATTTTAGTAATCATAGGTCTTGAAAATGCCTCATGATAACTCATTAGGTTAGGCGGGATCTAGAACTAGTCTAGTTGCATGCTAGGTTTATAGGTCTTACCCTTGTAGGCTCACTCTAATAAACTCATGAGTTATGTAATGAATTATATGCATGATTAAACAACCTCATACATCCTCTTATTTCTATTTTCATCCATATCACTAGGACACCATTCTCCTTCATGTACAAGACTAGGCATCCTATGTACAAGCCTTCTCAAGTCTCTTGCTAGGTTCAAACACTTAACTTTGACAATTGATCTTAAAAATATCTTTGATTATTCTACACCTTGATCACATGACTTATATTTATATAAACCAAATTCATAATTCTCAAATATGAAAATCAAACAAGGACATTGTTCAATGACCTCTTGAACAACCTTTGACATCAATGACAATTTCAATGCTAAACAATCTCTCCCTTTGTCATTGATGGAAAAACATAATAAAAAATAAACATCCTTATCTTCCTATTATATTATTTCTCCCCCTTTGAAATAAATTTAAAATGGATATCTTCAATTCCTTGGATCACACTCCTTGCAACCAAAATACTCAACACACGAAACTATGAGTTTATGAGACATAAAAAAAACATGCTCAACCTATCTCCATGTATACCTTCTTGGAACAACTCAACTGTTATTAGATTTAATGATCATGATTATCTCCCCCTAAGTATTTGGTTTTTTCAATTATTTATAGGGGAAATAATTACACATAATTCCTATCTTAGGTGTTCAAATGTTATCTTTGGAAGTGGTTTGCTCAAGATGTCTACAATTTGATCCTGTGTAGAAACATATTAAAGTTTAATTCTTTGTTTACTTACCTGATCTCTTAAAAAATGATACCTAATGGGAATTTATTTGGTATTTGAGTTCATGAAAGGGTTCTTTGAGATGCTTATAGCACTTTTATTATCATAATAGATAGGGCTAGGAACATCATACTTCACCTTGTTATTTTTTAGGTTTTGTCTTATCCATAGGACCTAAGTACAACATTAATTTACAGCAATGTGCTCAGCCTCATAATTGGAGAAATATACTAGTCATTGATTCTTTCTTATCCATGAGACTAGGCACCCACCTATGAAGAAAGCTCCTCCATCAGTACTCTTCCTATCATCTATACTTCTTACCCCATCTACATCTATGTAGGCTATCTAATTGAACTCCTTATTTATTAGATACCACAATCCATACTCTATAGTCCCTTTGAGATGCCTTAGTATCTTTTTTATTTCTTTCATATGATTCCCCTTTGGATTTTCTTGAAACCTTCCCATAAGACCTACTACTTTCATGATGATAGGTCTAGAGGTAGTGGTATACAATAAACTTCCAATCATTAACCTATATGACATCTTATTGAACTTTTAAGACTCATCTTCCTTTCTCAACTTACATTAAAAGATCATGGGCATAATAACTTCCTTGCAATCCTACATCACAAACTTATTCAACATATCTATTATGTACTAGGCTTATGAGATGAATATACCTTTTCTAGATTGAGTGATTTGAAACCCAAGAAATAATGATAATTATCCTAGCATGGACATATCAAACTCTTTCTTCATCACCCCTTCAAAGGCCTTTATCATATTCTCATGGTTTCCACCGAATATGATGTCATCTACATAGACAAATACTATCATTTATGGTCATATTCTATCTTAATTTATAGATTATTGTCTACAAATCCTTTTTTGAATCCTTGATCGAATAGATACTTGTCCAACCTAACATGCCAATCTCTAAGAGCTTTCTTTAGACCATAGAGATCCTTATTCAATCTTTAAACATATTAATTATCATTTTATAGTGAGAATCCTTAATCTTTATCAATGTAAACTTATTCTTCCAAATCCCCATTCAAAAACACAAATTTGACATTTATCTAGTAAACTTTAAATCCTCTGAATCCTACACAGGCTATAAACAATGTGATGGCCTCCAATCTTGATACCGATGCAAAGGTATCCTCAAATCATACTCCTTTAAATTGTGCATATCCCTTACATACCAATATAGCCTTATTCATAGTTAATTCTCCAACTTCATTCAACTTGTTTCTAAATACCCATTTTGTGCCAATGACATTCTTGTCTTTCGGCCTAGGAACTAGTTCCCAAGTCTCATTTTTCTCAATTTGGTCTAACTACTCATTCATTGTACCTATCCAAAATTTGTATTTGCTTTTTTATATAAGACTCTTAGCTTCATTCTTGGATAATAGATTATTCTCTTCATTTAGATTACTTACCCGTCCTCTCCTAGTTTGAATACATACATTCTTATTGCCAATGATTTGATATTCAATGTGGTCTCTTTGAATCTATGTTGAGGGTCCTTTTGAGTTGTATCTCTCTTAAAATTATTCTTCCTTATCAACCTATATAGTCTCCAATTCATTCTTTAATTCCACATTATCTAAAGTGTTTGTTGACTGTGAGTGAGATTTCCTTGTCTCATCAATCCTCACATTGTTGTTTTATACTATCTTTTGTAGTCTCTTATTATAACATCTATGTGATGAGATCATTGATGAGTATACTAATAATATGCCTTTATCAGATATGGAATAAAATTTAATCAAGTATTCATCATCTTTTTTGATGAAAAATTTGCTCTTAAACACTCTAAAGTGTTCTACATTTACAGTGCTACCCTTCCATAGTTCATAAGGAGGCTTATTGACATTAGTACTTATCTATCCTATATTCAAAATGTATACAGTGGTGATAACTACCTCTCTCTAATATCCATCAGATAATATAGACTCATTAAACATAGTTCTAGCCATATCTT
>JARHVA010000013.1:477500-620000 GCA_037957365.1 Torreya grandis | reverse complement strand
AAATCATCCACCTCAATCATTTGATCACCTTGATAAACCTTTTTTTCTCATAAAATATATGATGACCTCTATCTTCAGCTCTTCACACACACACCTATCCTTCTCAAACTAGTGTCTATCCTTATGCACTCAATAAGGTCTCTTCAAGACTTGGTTTGATCATATGACATTCATAATAATCTATATTAAACCAATCATATCTTCATGATGGCTTATAATTACCATAATTATGGTATAAAGTATCTCTTTTATCTCTTCATATTTCTATCTCATTCGTTTCAACTCACACACTCACTCACTAGACAATTAGGCTTATTAGGCCTTGTTCTTATTTTAGGCTCTTGCTCATAAACCAATTTTTCAACCATACACACTTTCAAACTTAGTTTTCAAATAAAATTTACCTTATTAAATGAAAAAAACATGAACCAAAAATTACAATAGGTTGTTCATAGCATATACAATCAAAACCCCTTTTAGGCCTTCATTATCACACATTACCCTTTAAACACATTGAAACACTCTCAGACTTCTTAAATATAAGGAAAATATTATATTTAAATTTAATATACCCTTAAAATCTCATCTTGTTTCCATGATATATTTTATCTCTAACCACCACTTGAAGCACGCCATTAGCATTGTTCACAATTAGGCCTATGCATATCCTAAAAGCTTGTCTTGAACAAAAGAACCAAAAACACAATATTTTAAAATAAACATGTAAAAAAATTATATATATAGAACCTTCATGACCTAAAAGACTTCACCAAGTTCATTAAACTTCATTACATAGGTCAAAAAGACTCAAACCATTCTCTGTAGGTAACCCACTTGGAGCTGTCAACTAGCTTCAAAACACAATAATGAAAAAATAAACTTTTGATACATGAAAGGGAATACTTAATAAATTAATAATAATTAATATGATCTTAAAAAACATTATAATAAATTAAAACAAATATATCATAAGCTCTAATAGCAATATTGGTGTTACAGACCAATCTCAAGACTTTATTGTACACAAACATCACTAAGTTAGACAAGTCAACTTGAGATCAAATTTATGAAATATAAAATCATATAAAAATATTATATCCAATAAATAAAATTATTAAATGTATTTTAAAATATCCTTATTCATTCTTATCCATCCCTAATCCATGATAACACATCCCTAATCAACTTCTCACTTCTAACATGTTTTCTCACTGTCTAAACCATAGGTTTGTTAACAACTCATCAACTTGTATGACCAATTTTTAAAAAAAAGGGATATAAATTTATCAAAAACTACCATTTATATAAGATACAAGTTACAATATTTAATCTTAATCTAATTAGCAACTTTGGCTTGGTCAACTCTGCCTATTATAACATTTTTTTGAGAAACAAGGCCTTTCTTATAGGATCCACTGACTCTTCTAACAAAACAATCACACTTGGAGATGCCTAAGAGAGTAAAATTCATGATAAAATATATAAAATAGTCAAACCAATCCATTTTAATCAACTTATAATAATTTATTTCACATTAGGTCACTATTAAGGTTCTTTGAGGGTTTAAACCATCTTACAGTCTTAATGATCATTCATAAATTTTAGCTCCTTATTCCATAAACCAATGGTTGAAAATTTGATCTAAGATCATTCCCCATCTATAACTAATATCTCATGTTCTCATTCATAGGTTACACATTCCAATGAACACTTGAAAGTTCTTCTTGGGTTGAGAACCCTCTATTTTGTGCACTTGAGAGACCTTAAAGCACTTTTTCTTGCCTTAACCTTGAAAATTTGACCTAAAAATTTGTCAAAATATTTAAAATATCATGACATACCTATTTAAATTCTCATTTTTCCATGATTATCTCAAAATCTAAAACTCATATCTCATTTTCCCACCATCTCTCTTTTCGATTGCATAGACCTTGACCTACAAACCATATTAGGTCTTGAAATTGACCTTCAATCTTATTTTCATGTTCTCTCTACCTCATATACATTCTCAATAAACTTATCAAATTATTATACATTACTTTACATCACTCATAGGTATTGACAACACCTCATAAGGTCACTTAAGGTTCAGAACTAGTCTATTTGCATGCTACGTTTCTAGGTCCTAACCATGTAAGCTCACTTCAATACTCTCATGAGTGATCTAATGATTTATATGCATGATAAAAAACAATTCATAAAACCTCTTATGGATCTATGCATCCATCTCACTAGGACACCATACTCCTTCATGCAAAAGACTAGGCATCATATACACAAGCGTTCTCAAGTCTCTTGCTAGATTCAAACACTTGACAACTTTTATAATTGATCTTAAAAACACCTTTGATTTTTGTACTTCTTTATCACATCAATTATATTTTTATAAATGAATGTCATACTTCTCAGGGATGCAATAAAATAATGACATTGTTCAATGAACTCATGAACAACCTTTGACATCAATCACAATTTCAATTCCAAACCTCAACAATAGAAATAATGCTCAAAATTAATATGGAGACTCCATCCCCTATGAATGTCAAATAATATTAAATTTTTCATGGGGAAAATTTATGCCTTACCTTACAAAACCATTATCTTAAACTTATTTTTATTTGACCCATCAACCACCTTACACACCTTGATTGTTCTCTATTTGACTTATATCATGTACATTTTGCCTTTGTTTATTCAAGATATCAATACCCGATCTGAAAAACTTGATCAACTTATATATGATAGGAAGTAGTGTTTTATAGTCTTATGATAGTTTTTTATGGTTGAATAGGCTCTACACACATATATCTTACAACTACACATATATATAGTTTCCTACTACAACACATTCCTATTAATCAATCATATTTATTTTGATAGTTCTCTATCCTATGTTGTCAATGGTTATGGTGGTCCAATTTTTTTTTTCAAATATGATTAATCAACATGAAAAAATATGGTAATGTGAATAATGGAGCGAGGACAAATAAAAATAAGTGTTGTATTTGAAAATTTGAAGCAAAGAAGGCTTCACTACATGAACACCAGTAAATATTTTAAACCCAACCTGGTGTCCTCAATAATTTGAGAGTGAATACTTGAAATGATTGGAATCTATTACCAATAATATTAAAAAGGCTATAAATCTATTTTCACCACTAAATTTTATGTGAATGAAAATGTTTTTATTGTAATTTGCATTTAATTATTGTGGTGAAGTGTATTATGTTACCAAAAATATAAAATAGGGATTCATATTTTTTTGAGGTGGCTTAAAAATGAATTCTGGACGTCCACCATGCTAGGAAAAATAAATTTTGACACGTATGCATAAAATGTGATGCTACATAAGGCATGATAAAATTTGACAAAACACTTGAAAGAGATTCGATCTTAGGGAAATCCTTGTTTGTTGGATATGTAAATAATGGGTTTAATGCACATAATGGTTTTATTGAAAAATCCTTAAAGTAATCTTTCATAACTTTAACCACTAGAACACCCTGAAAATAATAATACATAAAATATGCATTATTATTCTTTTTACTAAGGACACCACTTGGAAATCCCATTTCTCCTTTCATCTCGATGATAACATCTTCAAAATCAAGCTCCATGAAAACACCTCTTTCATATTTTATATAAAAACACATGTTGAGTCCATATATTAAATCAATGTAGTAAGCACATTGAATATAAAATTCATCAAAATGTAGGCGATGATATTGTATTATGATTTCATTTTCAGGACTGAATAACATGCATTTAGCATAAATATTTCTTTATTTTCATTGTAAGGCAACTGATAGATGCATGTATTACTCACACATACAAAACATATTATTTATGAACTGTATGATAGAACAACATATGAGATTTAAAATGATGTTGTCAATTGTATGCATGAAAGGGTTACTCATACATATAAAATCAATAAATTTGATAATACCCCCTTCAATTCATATGTCATATATCACATTCAAATACTTTTTTTCACATGCAGTATTAAATTTGATTCTTTATGATGATTAAAATAAATGTATGACATACAACATACTACAACTTGTGGAAAAATATAACATACTTACTACAACATAGTGCATAGTACAACAAAAAATGTTAACAAATGTAAAAAGACCATTACCACCATATATACTTCTATGAATTTTAATCAACACATAAATATTTTCATAGTTGAGTATAACCTATCAAACAAGAACATACCTAGTATAAACCTCAAGTTTATAAGGGTGTCAATTACATAATTCAATTAAGGCAACAACACTTACCGAGTGTAGCCTATCAAGTAAATACTTGAATTAAGGAAACAACATTTACTTAGTATAACTTATCAAACAATAATAAAATTAGTATAAGATTTATGTTTATGAGGGTGTCAATTACATAAAATAATTAAAAATAAAAACACTTAGTGAACATAACCTATGAAACAAGAACAGACTTACTAGAAAGTGTCAAGGTTACGAGGATGTCAATTACATAATTGAATTAAGGCAATAACACTTAATACCTTTCCTACATTCATTTATAAATAAAATTATATGTTAGGTGAATATATCTACCCTACTCTTATATATAAACAAACAATATTCTATAAAAACCAAACTCATCAACTCTACACTTGGTTTTAGGGATAAATGGCTTAAAAGAAGATTGTAATAATTACTACTTGTCTCTTTAAATCACAAATTTAATCTATCTACAAAAGAGTTACATAAAATAATTAAAAAAATATGTATGCTGGCATAATAAAACACTTAACACTACACATTTTTCATATTATATAAACAAATTAAGTAACTGATTTTTGTACCATCACCAGATCGAAGATCAAGGGCTACCATTTCTAGAAATTTTGTAGAATTTTATGTAATACTTCAGGGAATCATACAATATAATTAACCGATAAAAAAATGTACTTCATCTTGTGAATCAATGTGAATCCTTAAAATAATCACACGTATCCCTAGAAAATGAAATGGTTTGATAAATGAAATTTACATTCAAATCACATAACTGATGTATTGTTTTAGAAATAATAGAATTTACAATCCTAAACATAATTTTCCCCATCTCATTTATGAATAGAATACTTATTTAAAAATGACACCTACACAGTTCATTTTCATTACTTGAATAACATTAAAGATGATTAGTAGATAATCTAATATTTGAATAGTCTTGTTCTGGTAGATAACTTGAGTAAAAATAAAACTTCACTTTAAATGCACTATAATTAGTGCCAAATCTATTTTCCTAAGGATCCCATTACTAATTGCCTGATGTGTTTTGTCCAGTGTATGTAACATACAACAATCCATCCTCATCCTTTTGTTCATCATATATTGAGGACATTATGGCAGCTACACGTTTTCCATTTGTGGTCATAGTTATCTGATTGATGGTGTTAAGTACAAAATATACTGAGAGGGGGGGTGAATAAGTATATTATATATCTTTCACTTAATCTGATTTCTTTTCTTTAACCACTTAATCACACTTCAAGATATACAATAAAATTAAAATAATAATATGCACCACATGAGAGAGAGAGAGAGAGAGAGAGAGAGAGAGAGAGAGAGAGAGAGAGAGAGAGAGAGAGAGAATTTTTACATGGAAACACAAAGTGGTAAAAACCATAGAAAACAATATCAAGTATATGAATGAGCACCAATTCAAATTACAAAGTTTGCAAGCACCAACTTATAGGAGCACCAACCCCTTTTTTGAGTACCAACACAATAACTATGTGTGAGCACCAACCCATAGGAGCACCAACCCATTGAAAATAGTTGTGATCACCAACCCACAAGAGCACCAACCCCTCTTGTGTATAAAACACAACTATCTCTCAATGTTTCTAACACAACAAATGATAGAAATCTACACTATCTCTTGATTTTCTCTTTTCAAAAACAAATACAAGCCATGCACTCTCTTGCATTTAAAAAATGGCTTATCAAGCCTTTATTTGTAGCTTTCCAAATGACCTTTGGCATTCACCCTTTGTGACCCTTCAATCCTCATGAAAAATAGAGACAAACTTGCATGAACTTTCATATCCTTGCATTTGAAAAGTCATATGGTGACCCTTCATAAGCAAATGCATCCTTTCCTTTTATGTCTTTATCTTGGTGACTTTTTAGATTCCTCAAAGTGTCCCTTTATTGAGAAATATGCCATACCCTATTTTGTCTTCACATGGTGACTCTTGAAATTCCTCAAGATGACTATTTATGATAAAATGAATCCCATTCCTCTTTTGTCTTTACCCCATGACTCTTTGACTTCTCCATAGGCCTTATTTTGACTTATATGTGACCAAAAATATATTCATTAATATTATATAAATATTAGCACACATTAGCCAAGGTATCAATATTAAAAACACCATTAAATGCAATGGGGCATTTACCACTAATAATACTAGACCTTTGACATTAATGACAATATTTTGAACAATCTCTCCCTTTCTCATTGATGGCAACTTCAAATTGAAACTGCCACATCTTGAAACCTGCACTTATTGTCATTTGAAAAACATACAGTAACTCCCCCTTACTGTAGCAACTTGTACCTATTCCCTATACCTATTTCTTCATTTGTACATATATCTTTATCTATTTCTATTTTTCTCCCCCTTTGACATGAATGGAAAAGAGCCTACCTAAAGCTAACACTTAGATCCCCCTCAACTGACACTAAACCTCAATGGTAAAAAGTAAAATAAATTAATCCCAAATTCTCTCACAAATACTTAAATGTCTGTTTTGGTAGTGCTTTTGTGAACATATCTACAATCAATTCTGTAGTACTGATATATTCCATCTTAGCCTATTGATTTGCAACCTGATCTCTTAAGAAGTGATATCTAATGAAAATATGTTTTGTTTTTGAATGCATCATTGGATTTTTTAAAATATTGAAAGCACTTGTGTTATCATAAAAAATAAAAATATGTTCATCATATTTTACCTTGATATCTTCCAAAGTTTGCTTCATCCAAAGCACTTGAGTACAACACAATACTATTGTAATATATTCTACTTCAACTATAAAAAGTGATACTAAATTTTACTTTTTTTCTTAGCTATGATAGTAAGCTATCATCAAGGAAAAAAGCTCCACCATTTGTAATCTTTCTGTCATCCAAGCACCCTAATCAATCTAAATTTATATAAATAATCAAAGTGAAATCTCTACCTATGGGATACCTCAATCCATAATATAATGTCCCCTTGATATATCTGAACATTTTTTTCACCAACTAAACATGACTATCTTTTGAAGCTGATTGATATCTTAAAACCATACCTACTGCATGCATGATGTCTGGCATCAATGCAATTAAATATAAAAGACTACCAATCATAGATCTATACAAAGATTGATCTACAACAAGTGAATATTCATCCTTGCCCAACTTATTTTTTGTACACATTGGTGTCCCAACTAGTGCACAATCCTCAAATCTAGATTTTTTCAAGATTTCCTTGGCATATTTACTTTAAGATATGAAAATTCTTTTATCTAAATGAAAAAATTTAAATCCTAAGAAAAATGACAATTCTTCAAGCATAGACATCTCAAATTCTTTTTGCATATTATCAAAAAATTATTTTGTCATCGTTTCAATATTTGCTTCAAAAATTATATCATCAACATATACCACAACAATCAATTGATGCTCACCTTTTTTTATATAGATTACCATCAGTAAATATTATCTTGAAACCTTAATCTTGATGGTACTTATCAAGTCTTGCATACCAAGCTCTGCGAGATTATTTCAATCCTTAAAGTGCTTTCTTTAATTTGCATACATGGCTACTAATATTTGAGAGAATAAATCATTCATTTTTCTCAATGTAGACCTCTTCTTCTAGATTCCCATTTATGAAGGTAGAATTGACATCTATCTGAAATACTTTGAAAGTTTTTAAACACTGTATATGCAAGAAACATTATAATAGCCTATAGCCTTGCTACTGGTGCAAACATTTCTTCAAAATCTATTCCCTCAATTTGAGCATATATTTTACATACTAATCTTTTTTTTTTCTGGTCACTTCTCCATTTTTATTCAACTTATTTCTATAAACCCATTTTGTTCCTATAACATTGTGATCTTTTGGTTTAGGCACTAATTCTCAAGTATCATTATTTTCTATTTAATTTAATTCTTCATCCATTGCCTTAACCCAATGTTTATCATGTCTAGCTTCTAAAAAAATTCTAGGCTAAATTTTGGATAACAAAAAAAAATTAACTTGCTCAGATTCACTTACCATTATTCTTCTGGTGTAAATTTCTTCATTTATATTCCTAATGATGTCACTTTCATTATGATTTATCTAACCTGATTTGGATGGAGTTTTAGTGTCCTTTTTCTCCTTCTTCTCATCTTCATTTGATTCTTTAAAATATTCCTCTTCAATGATTTCAAGAATGTCTACTGGGTCACTAATTCTTTGTATTCTATCTTCTTCTATCCTGACACTTGCACTTTTAAAAAAAAAATTGTTATTTTTTTATAACATTTATAAGATTTAATTTTGAAACAATAACCAAGATATATACCTTCATCTAAATTAGATTCAAATTGACCAAGTTTTTTTTATCATTTCTCTTTATGAAGCATCTTCTATCAAAAACTCTAAAATAATCAACTATTGTTAGTTTGTCTTTCCATAAATCATAAGGAATATTATCACTATTGACTCTTAACAATGATCTATTATGAATACGCATTATTCTAAAAACTACCTCTCTCGAATATTTATCTAGTATATTGGATTCATGTAGTATTATCCTCACCATCTCCTGAACTATTCTATTTCTCCATTCAACTACTCCATTTTATTGTCGAGTTCTGGCTATTGAATAATGTCTCTTTATTCCATGGTCTTCAAAAAACTTAATAAATTAATCTAGCATGAATTCACCTCATTGATCTAATCTTAGACACTTAATTCTCAAATTGGTTTCATTCTCAACTAATACTTTGAATGTTTTGAAATGTCTAAAAGCTTCTAATTTTTTATTTAAAAACATTACCCAAGTCATACGTAAAAATTCATGAATAAAAAATATAAAATATTTATCACCTTGAATAATTTGAGTTATCGTAGCTCCACATTGATCAGTGTGAGCAAGTTATAACATTTGAGTGGACAAGTACTCTTTTGTTTGTAACCACCTTCTGGGTTACTTCCCATGCTAACAAGGTTCACAAAGTGTGTCAAATGGCTTTGGAATCTTTATAAGATTTTTGATGGCTTTCTTCTTCCTAATGTAGATAAGATTATAAAAATTTATGTCTCCCATTCTCCTATTCCATATCCAACTTTATTCAATCTACTCAAACAACATCTTTGACCTTTGATGTCTGATAACATAAACAAATTATTGCTTGTTCTCTGAGCATCTACAGCCAACACTTCTAAATATTTTCTCCTCATTTCACAACTTTATGCATAAAAATTTAGTGTGTGCCCCTATTCACATATTTTACATACACTTAAAATATTATTCTTAAGATCTTATATATAAAACACTTTTAGTTTTAGTTCTACCATTATCCAAACTTAGTGTACTTTTTTCAGCAATTCTAGTAGTAGTATTGTCTTTGAATTTCACTATGCCACCATTGATCTTATTTAAGGTCTTGAAATTTATATTGTCTCTTATCATGTGCCTCAAACATCCAATTTCAATGAACCATGGATTTTTTTAATTTTTTGTATGCAAAGCAGTCTTTACCAACATAGATTTTTCAAGTTGTTTCTTTTGCCATGAACCTGTCTAAACTTTCTTATTAATGAATAGAGCCTTAAAAATCTGGTCCTTCTTAAGTGACTTAAACATGATTCTATAGTAGTAGGCTATGTGTCTGAAGTTGTTACACTTATAATATATTATGGACTCTTCATTAAATCATAATAAAGGAGCAAAAGAGTTGTGGCTTCTGCTTGACTCTATATGAATTTTCTTCTCCTTATTTTTGAAATTGTTAGCCCATTTTTTATAATATATTCTCTTATAACCATATCCATTACAATAAAAATATGACCTATTTATGTATCTCTGACCTGATTGTCTTTTATAGCTCTATTTTTTTCAGCCTTCTTTATTTTAGATGTCTTTTGTATTCTTAACTTCTTCCCTTTTTGTTTTCTCTTTTGTAAGAGCTTTATCATAGCTCTTTCTTTTTTCCTTGTTTGTGAAATTAGTGGCCTCCCATTTCTCTTTTTCAAATCTAATACCTATCTTATCTAACATTGATCTTTGACTTTCTAATATCTTATTCAACATATTAATGCTATTCTAAAATTTCGAGTCATTGGATGCTCTATCATTGATTACTTTATTTGTTTTCTCAAGATATAATTTTAAATAATTAATTTCAATAACATACCTTTTATATTCTTTACTTATTTTTTCCAACTATGTCATTAGATCTTCTTCATTCTTCTTGGCTTATGCAAAGTATGCTTGTATATCTTCAATTGTTTCCTTTGACTCCTTTTCATTTTTCTCTATCTAGAGATTTAACCTTTGATTCTGTTGCTCAAGAGATTTTAACTCTTCTAAGGCAAAAATAATTTATCCTTCCAGATTCACTTCACCTTCATCTTGTTCTTCTTATTAATCATCTGTACCTTTACTTGCAGAGGCATCTTCATGTATGGCCATGAATAAAATCTCTTATTCATTAGAATCATTGACACCACTATCTTCGATTGAGCTAGAATATTTAGAATATAAACTCTTCTTCTCAAATCTTTTTTTCAATTTTTATTTGAAATTATTTTTGTATTTAGACTTTCCTTCCTCATTGTCACCATTACCCTTATCTAGACACTTAGCTATAAAATGTCCAATATTTCCACAATTAAAACATTTAAAAGGTAATTTTCTTTAATATTTATCTATGCCTTTTTTCAACTTGAGAATGAACAGAGATCCATTGTCATATTCATCATCACTAGAACTATCACTTGATTCTTGAATATTAGCCTTCTCTTTCTTTGATGTCTTGAAAGTAGCTTCTCTCTTTGAGGGTTTCTATTATTTAGTCCACATCTCATAAGCCATAAGAATACCATGAATATCATCTATCTTTAGCTTGGCTAAATTCTTCATCTCTTTAATTACCAAAAATTTTGCATCATATCTCAACGGTAGAGATCTCAAAATATTTTGAACCATAATTAATTCTTCTAACTTTTCTCCAAGACCTTGAATCTGATTAACTATTTGATCAGCCCACAAAAGATAAGTTACTATATTTTATTCCTCTTCCATCTTCAAACTCTCAAACTATCTTCTAAAAGTTTGAAGCTTAGCTTGTTGAACCTTTCCATCACCTTTGTAATTATTCTCAAGTTTTACCCAAGTTTCATGAGTTGATTTATATTGCATAACTTTAACAAATTTTGATTCATATAAACCACATAAAATATTATATAAAGATTTAAAATTATTTTCACTTTCCTTCTTTTTTTATAGAGTAGTTACAAATATTTGTGGCTCTTCATATTCCTCCACAACTACTTGCCAAATGTTAAATCCAAGGGCCATAAATTAAGTCTTCATCCTTATGCTCAAAAAATTATAATTTGTCCCATCAAATAAAGATGCCTTATTTGTAGAAAAACCTTGATGTGATTTAGCCATTGTGTTTTCTCAATCTACCTTTAGCTTTAAATTTTTTTTAAAAGGAACCTGCTATGATACCAATTGTTAAGCATGAAATATAATAAGAAGGGGGGGTAAATCAATATATTATATATCTTTTCCTTAATATAGTTTCTTTTCTTTAACCACATAATCACACATTCAAGATGTACAATAAAATTTAAACAATAATATGTGTCACACGAGAGAGAGAGAGAGAGAGAGAGAGAGAGAGAGAGAGAGAGAGAGAGAGAGAGAGAGAGAGAGCAAAGTGGGAAAAACCATGGAGAACAATCTCAAGTATATGAATGAGCACCAACTTACAGGAGCACCAACCTCTTTATAGAGCACCAACACAGTAACTATTTGTGAATACCAACCCCTTACAAATATTTGTGATCATCAACCCATAGGAGCATCATCCCCTCTTGTGTATAAAACATAACTATCTCTCAATGTTGCTTACTCAACAAATGATAGAACTCTACAATATCTCTTGATTTTATCTCTTCCAAAAGAAATACAAACCATGTATTTTTTTGCATTTTAAAAATGGCTTCTCAAGCCTTTATTTATATCTTTCCAAATGAACTTTGGCATTCACCCTTTGTGACCCTTCAATCCTCATGAAAAATGGTGCCAAACTTGCATGACCCTTTGTATCCTTGTATTTGAAAAGTTATATGGTGACCTTTCATAAGCAAATGCATCCTTTCCTCTTTTGTATTTATCTTGGTAGCTTTTAATATTCCTCAAAGTGTTACTTCATGGACAAATGTGCCATACCATCTTTTGTCTTCACATGGTGACTCTTGAAATTCCTCAAGATGACTCTTCATGAGAAAATGCATCCCATTCCTCTTTTGTCTTTACCCCATGACTCTTTGACTTCTCTATGGGCCTTATTTTGACTTATATGTAACCAAAAATATATTCATTAATATTAAATAAATATTAACACACATTAGACAAGATATGAATATTAAAAACACCATTAAATGCAATAGGGCCTTTATCATCAATAATGCTAGACCTTTGACATCAATGACAATATTTCCAATAGATGGTTGGAATTAATGTTAGATTAATTAGTGTTGGGTTGGGTTAGAGAGTAGGAGTTGGTTAAATAAACTATGGTTATTCTATGTTGGTCAGTAATAATTTTTTCAACAGGAGGTGGGGCCGTAGCGATGCCAACATACACACATGTTTGTACGTGCTAGTTAAGATCATCCATAAAATTACATGTCAATAAATGAATGTGATGTAGGAAAATTATTTGTAGGAATTTAATTTATAGTAAACATTATTTTACTATTTATGGTATATATGCAAAATCCAATAATATTAATATGATTATATTATTTTATCATTTTAATGTTAGTCAATAAATCATAAATCATATGATCTATTGTTTGACGCAAACCTATATTTAAAAATTTAATAATCCATATTCAAATCCCACAATCAAAAATGCCATGTTATATGTAGGTTGATAAATTTGATATTTTAGTTTTATTTATCAACAGTATAGTTTTACTATACTTACATTGATATCTCATTGATATATGAGTTTTCATATATGATGATGTAATCGATTACTTTTGTATATTAATTTCACTTATTCATAAATGATTATTGTGTTTGCTTATTTTTTATGATTTGTGTGTATTCTAATTTTTTGGAATGTGGAAATTTAAATACGTTCGTATTTGTAACTATAAGCTTTGTTGTGGGTTTCTATGTGTGTGAGTGATATTTAAACATGTTTGTTATATGTGGTCTCTTGGAATTATTGTGTGATTTATGTCGTCTAGCTTGTGTTCTTTGATTGTGTGTCATTACCATGACTCTTATCTGTTATGTTTCGCTCAATTTTTTGATGCCATGATGGATATCATGAATCTCTACATTTTTTATACCATGATGGATATCATGCATCTTCCTTGAGTATTTATATAATTACCATGACTCTTGTTTGTTTTGTGTTTCACTCAATTTTTTGATGCCATGATGGATACCATGGATCTCCACATTTTTTTATACCATGATGGATATCATGCATCTTCCTTTACTATTTCTATAACCAGTTTCAAATATTCATTATATGATCCTTATTCACTCCATGTCTAATTACTAGCATATATATAAACATAAAAATATGTATGCTTAGCTTTACATGTATCATACATTAATATATTTCTTAGATTATCACTATGATATCATGATTTCCATTGTTATCATCATTACTTGAGGTATAAATGATTAGTTAACATCATTTTCATTATTTTTTTTTTCTGATCTAAACTATTGCACAGGGTTCAAACCTCACCTCAAAAGAGGGGGCATACACAATGTCTTATAATAGAGATTAAGATACAAAATTAACCTACACCAATACAAAATAACATTCTTTTTCCAATTAATCATAATTCTTACTTAGTTTTTACATAGAAAGTATACTCAATCAATGCCACATCCTAAAGATAGAGGAGTAGGTTGGGATTGTCCAAATAAATGCACTTTCATCCTAAAAATTAGATGTTTTTTATATATTTCTCTGAGGCATGCTCAGACTACATAATAGTTTTCAATGATTACCTAGAAATAGTTCCATATTTATACAAATGGTATTATATATTTCGCTTAGATTGGTGGCATTATGCATCATATGTGTTCCAAAATCTACATAGGTTTTACTCATAGATTTAGTGGGTATCACTTAGTAATCATATTGGGTGCATGTGCATGGCACGTGATCACTTTAGTGGTCATTTTTTCACTAGGTATTTCCCCAATTTTACTCCAGAATGAATATTATTCTATCAAGAATAATTGATTCAATTTTTTGCACTAATTTTGTACCAAAATGATCTATTGGGATTCATACAAAGATTCTAACCTACTTTACTATATCGAGTTGTGTGATGATGAGTTTAAGTGCTTTTTTTTTTTTTAAGCACATTCTCCGAGCAATGAGGATTTGGGGCATGCACAATCCAATCCAAGTATTTTAATGAAAAATTATTCAAGGGTTTCTACTTATCTACTCACAATTTTGTTCACTAGAAAAAATAATGGTTTACATAAATGAAAAGGTGTATTCAATCCTTATTATTTGATCTATAAGTTTCTTGTCTTTATTTTCATATTTTTATCCTAATACGATGAATAATTTATACATGTTTCATTGCACATTTTACTTGAATCACATTTAACATATGATTTATATTTAAGACCATTCTTTACAAGTAAGTTAAGGTATAACACTCATCCTTATAATTTAGTAATTTCACTTTTATGCATTACTATAATAAAATGGGGGTAAATGTAGACACTAAAATTAATATTTAATTCAAAATAAATGCACTTGTGACTACCCCTTATGCACAATTAACTTATGATCAATTCTATGATTTCAAACCATTATTGCTCTACTTCTATATGGATGACCCTCTCTTTTAAGAAAAATGTTCATACTAAATATTCATATTGCTCATTCTAAGCATCCCAAACTTATTACTTTGATAATTCATACTTTCAGTTTGATTGTCTCTATTCCCCAAATAAAATCGCTCCTTTAGGATAATCTCACAATTTGGTCATGTCTAAACCCTCCATCTTTCTCCTCTTGCCAATTAATGACAAGTTTTATAAATTTATATTCATCTGAATGGGTCATTCTACATGCCTCACAAGCCCAATTTAAGGAAATCTTAAAATGTCCACTATATACGCACATTTTCCACCCATTTTGTTAACTGGATGACTAAGAGGCTTTTATATCTAACTATGCAATAAGAGGAAAGTACAGATTCTTCCCAATTCTTAGTCCCTACAGTTAAAGAAGACTTGACTTATGTCTGAATAAAACAAAAAGTTTAAAAATCATTTGATCAAGCACATAATCATTCTAAGATTGCACCAGTATATATAATTTTACAAGTATTATACACACACCACCATAACATAGGAGAAACACATAGAGTTTGATCCCTCTTCAGAATATTGATATGTAAGCAATCTTCAACACTTAGGATGTTGAGGTCAAGCACAACCCCAACTGCTTGCATGTTCCCCCCATTTTACAATGTTTTTCTCCCTTGTCATTAAGCTAAGATTTGAGTGAAGAAGAAGATGCATAGAGGATCTAGTAGTGAAGTTAAGACATCGAAATAAACATACAAATAGATGATAACCCCCCTTCATCAAAATTTAGATTAAACACAACCCATATTTCGTATAGTCAAATTCAATCCCACACAACATTATTTCAAATCTTAAAATCCCAAGATTTTATCTATATATAGTGCTTGTATATCTTTTACTATTTATTTAATCATTTTAAAATTTTAAAATATTAATCATACTTGTTTAATGTTTTTAACCGTTATAATATATATGAATTACAATCTTACTTTATTAAATAATATATCTACCTATTGCAATAGTTTTAACTTATTTTGTTTAGATTATTTAATCCTAATCCAATTTTAGCTCCACTACTTTGTTACTGATTGATCATTTGTTTAGTTTTATATTTGAGTATTTTGTGGGGCTACTCTGGATTACAGTTTGTCAAGACATTACTCCTTAAGGTTTGGTTTACTAGTCTTTTACTTGTTTGGCCTTTCCCCGCCAGAAAAGGGGTTCTAAGGGAACGTTTATGTTTTAATTTGGCCACCTTTTAGGGCTTCTCAACCAGCAGGCTAGGTTCTGTGAGATGAATAAACAGATTAACTATTTTTTATAAATTTAAATTTTTAAAGTATTTTATAAAGAATATAACTTTGACTTTTTCACTTCAATACAATGGGTCAATTCTGGACTACATCATCTTCAAAGGAACTCCTGTTTTTCGTTTTCCTTTGGTGGGTCCATTACGTTGCATAAATTTTTGTTATGCTCTCAAATTAAAACTAAATGACTCAGATGTTTACCGACCAGTGCCCTGCTGTAGAACAAGATAATTCGTGTGTCAAATGGTGCCGGTGTTTCTCCCTCACAGTGACATACTGTAGCTAATCAAAACTGTTTGACTATTTGTGAGCTTACGTTTCTGTTAAATAATGGATGATAAAGTATTTGTATCCTCCAAGAAGCTCCCTTATAGTACTTAGTCTCTATACAACAACAATATACACTTCACGAGCACAGAGAAAAATACTAAGCAAGGGCTGTGTGGGGAAGCAGATGTCAATGTTTTTAGCTGGTCTGCTAAAACTACAAATTAACAAACACTCTCCGCGCTGGATATGGCTTCTTCCATACTTGCCTTCTACCAAAAGCCAAATAAATGCAAGTGCAAGTGCATACGTCTCGAGCCTCTGAGTTCAGCAGAGTTTGAATTTCGCATAACATACTCTCAACTACTTTGGTATGGGTCGAATCATCCAATTTATTAATGACATCCTTTGAACAAGCAATGCATATGGACATCGTTATAATTTTTTTATTTTTTTTAAATCGTGACAATATTATGAAAGACACCATCTTACTGTCATTATGGAGTGATAATTATATTATTTAAAAATAATCATTTTTCATGTAACGTGACAATCAAAATGGATATCAATAATACGAAACATTTAAAAGTTATTACATGAGAATTAATAGTGCATAAAATTGATATAATGTAATGAAGAAGTTTTGATCTGATTTATAATTATTGTCCATATTTTAAATTACTTTTTAAGTTTTTGTTTAATACTCAATTTAAGAAGTAATACGAAAATGTCAATAATAATTATGGATTAGATTCCAACATCTCTATTACATGATATCAACATTTACAAAAATAAATTTTATAATGTAATTAATTTTTTATTTATTATTATTATTATTATTATTATTATTATTATTATTTAGTTGATAATAATTGGTCAATTCTTTTTAAAAGTAAAAAAATTTAAAAAAAAATTTGAAATGTTTGATTGTAATTTGGTCTTTAATATTTTAATATATAATTTTGTTGATAGGCGTTCTATAATGATAGTAGTGGTGTGGAGTGTAATGAAAGGAATTATTCACTTTAATGTTCATATTAAATTTGACATCTATTTAATTGTTATGTGACAATTATAATCTTAAATTTAATATCTATTTGATCATCACCTATAAATTTTTCCTTCCGAATATTTGTTTTTTCATTTTTTTTAATTATATAATTCAATGATACTTATGAGAACCACAATGGTGTTTCAAAATATATATTGGATTTTCCGTTCACCTGATCCCTAACTTCTCTCTCTCTCTCTCGCGCGCGCGCACATATATATATTAAAAAAAATACGGTTACTTTCAGTGTTATGGCACAGGAGAACGGTATACCGAACTCTGCCAACATTACCGACAAATGTTATACTCAAACCAGAGGAATGTCGATCAAACTATTTACAATATTTCTCCGCCGTTTTGATGTTTGGCGCGGAAAAAACTGAATTTGGTGGTTGGGAGTTCAGGAAAAAAGTTAAAGAATTGTCCGAAAAGTGTTTATTTAGATTGGAAGTTTCGTATTACAGTGCCATGTTTGCATTGAACAAGTCACGCAATTATAAGAAAGTGAACGAGGAGGTCGTTCCAAGCAATATATCATCTGACACGATAAACTTGCTGAGAATATTACAGTGAAGGAATAGATGTTTCTATTTCTTCCGCCTTTCGAATTCTTGTAATGTTATAATCACAGACGGCGAGATAGATTCAGCATGTTTTGTTTTAATCGTGTTTTAACTAGCTTACTTAAACTTTAGCCAACTCTATCAACTCAGCTACAACTTTCAAACTGATTTGTAACCGCAAGCCGTCACTTTTCGATATCGACCGCCTTCATCAAACGAAAAGAACCGTATACCCAACATTGCTGATAAAAGTTCCAACTATATTCCGGCTCAATACTGACAATTCCCCCAAAATAAGCCATGCTCGTATTCTGCTTCTATTCAAAAGTGAAAGGAATCTGCGCTTACTATTTAGAATAAGGTCAAATTAAACTCAATTAAAAAATGAATCTGCTCTTACCATTTAAAGTAAGGTCAAATTATACCTAATTGAAAATAAATTAAAAAATCGAAGATGAGTACTTCTTCTTGACTATGAGGGTCTTCTTTTTAAATACTGTAGATATTTGGAAACGGTTTATTTAGTCACTGCTTGTTGAAGTATTAAATGTAAAAGAGAGATTTTTTGGTGGTAAGATGTTGGTTCTGAACATTTAACAGTTTAAGTGGTTAGTGAGGATGAGAGTGAAGATGAGAATGATGTATCTAAATAAGTATTGATAAAGAATAAAGGATCCATTTCGGAAGAAAAAGTGATTGAGGAAGGAAATTTTTTGAAGTAATGTCAAGGTTTCGTTGATGGGGTTTCTTGGATGAAATCTCAATCATTAGATTTTTTGGAAGTCTCTATAACCATTTTTCCTAATTTAGGGGAGGGGGGAGATTGGACATTGGTTAAAAACAAAAATAAAGTTTGATTTAAGGAGGACCTAAAACCATTGGATATGACTCTTCAATAACGAAAAGAGAATTGCTTGGGAGAGACATAGATCTTTCAGAATTAAATTTTGCTTTGTTGTAATGGTGCAACTAGTTTAAACCATGTCTATAGCGTGTGTCTGTTTTCAATTGAAGAGTTGTTTCATTGAACTTGAGTGTTTTATATTTTTCTCTATTGTAAAAAAGGTAGGGCCCCTTTCAAGCCCCGACTTTTACCAATAATAATAATAATATATATATTTATTTAAAAAAATAATTGTCATGTTATTTATTAAAAGTACTTGCCACCAAATTGTATGTCAGTAAGTAATAAAAGCATTCCCTTTCTTTTGATTAAATTTGTATATGTACTATTGTATAAACATTATCATAGTAATATTCAATCATAATGATAAATGCTTCTATAATAATTTTATATTTCATGTATGACACATGTTATTTGAAGTCTAAAAATTATGTTCATTTTAAAAATATTAATGGTGCTTTTAATTCTTGTTAATGTGCACAATCTCTTGAAAACTAATCAAAACAAAAATAGTTTCTTCCCCTTATCAAACAAGAGCTAAGAAGTCTATGAAGAATAAGTATCACTAGATAGTTTTCTTCTTATGAATAATATTAGGGGAAAAAACCACTATCATCTATTTTTATTAAAATAGAAGCACATCCCTACCTTCACATAAAAACAAAAATAATGAAAATGTCATATTCATATAATATATAAGATGAAAAATATGGCATTTTAATATCTGAGTTTGCACTTCGTAAGAATGGATCCCTTGACCTCTAAATAAACAAACTTCAAATTTCAAAACTACCACTTTTTCTATTTAAAATATTCATATATAAAATGCAAAAAATGGTAGATAACTTAACTTTCTATGTTTGCATTTTATGCAAAATAAGAAAACTCAACTTTTCATGTTTATATTTTCACTTCATGAAAAATTAGATAGCTAAAGATAAGTGAGAGCTAAACTTTAGATCTTCGATTTCTTAATGACTCTATAACATAATTTTGTCAATTAAACTATAATTTAAATTTAAACAATTTTTTCAACAACATTATGTATATTACATATTTATTCAACCTTCTAATTATAAAATAATATTAATTATTAAAATACTTATAACCTAAAATATTTATATTTTTTATATTTGTAATTTTTTTTATTGTTATATAAATTGAGGTTCATAAACATTATATTTAGTGATGTATATTGACAAATATTTAGTTAAATATTATAATTTTTCATTTAAAAATATTAAATATTTAACTAAATATTTGTCAATATACATCAATAAATATAATGTTTATGAACCTCAATTTATATAACAGAAAAAAAATGACAAATATAAAAAACCAAACATTAATTATGAATCAACTAGGTTATGACTATTCATATGCCATTTTCTATTCAACAAACTCTCAAGCATAAGAACTCATAGTATTGTATAATTGCTTTAGTAGGATTTTGTTGATTTCATCAAAATCACACCCTTAGTAGAGTAAAAAGGCACATGTAGGGGTTAAATAACATTTTATGTATATTTTTAATTAACTTTTTAATTTTTTTGATAATAAATAAGAAGTTTTAATAGTAAAAATAATAAATTTATAATTTAATTAATACTCTAAATCATTAATTAAATGTTATTAAGGGAGATGTAGTGCTTCAATTATTTTTTATAATTTAAATATTATTTCAAGCATTTCAAAAAATTTAACATATTTATCTTATTTGGACGGAGATCCAAGAAATATCAAATAATAATAATAATAATAATAATAATAATAATAATAATAATAATAATAATAATAATAATAATAATAATAATAATAATAATAATAATAATATATTTTTCAATATTAAATAATATTAAAAATAAACATTAAAAATAAACAACTTTGAAAAAAAAAATAAATACCCACAATAATATCACAAAAAAATAGTCTTTGAATACACCTTTTTCACAATTTAAACATGACTTCCTTTTTCCATTAAAATTTTTTATAAAAAATTATTGTGTATTTTTCCTTTAAAAATAATAAACTACTTTTAATAAAAATATCTTTAAAAAAATTTCATAAAATCTTAATCTAATCTTCAATAAAATAAAATAAAAACTACTTATTTATTATCTTCTTTAAAAGTTCAACCTCCATTGTTATTTTTCTTACAGGTCCATCGCAAGTCCAATACATTTACATTTCTATATGCTTCATGTTTTTGATCCCACTAATCTTTTTTAAATTGTATAAATAATATAAACAAATGAACAGAAAATCATATAATTTATTTGATAACATAAATATTACTTAAAAGAAATGCGCATATTAATTTGGTCTTTCTCCCTCAATCTTAAATAAACTGTACATAGGAAATCTAATAGATTTTAATAATCAAATAACCTTTTAATCAAATAAAGTTTATTTGCATAATGTATGTTATTAATATAAATTAATACTGACTAATATCCTATTAATAAAATAAGTAAAACTTCATAACATGTCACAAACAAACTGATGATAATATTTAGATCACTATACCGAACATATATATATATATGGGGTCAAATGTTAAGTGTTATATTTATTAGTGTTTATTTTTAAACATTACATATGAAAAAGAAAGAAAGAGACTGCATGGCAGAACAGCGAGACGAATGGCTGGAAACCATTAAGACACAGGTTCGATTCCTAGTAGGGTTTTTAGACGGCGGGTAACATCAGATTGATGAAAGACAATATACAAATAATATGCGGTTTTAAAAATTAATGTGAACTTTTCAAACATAAACAAAACTGTCAAAGCTTGTGCGAGTCAATCTCATAGCTTATCATTTGTTTACTTATATTTGTTTAATAATTAATTATTTTTACTTAGATAAAAATAAAATTTAAATTAAAAGCAATTTTAAATAAAGAGTAAACAAAGTGTTAATAGAAAAGATATGTAAAAAGGGAGAAATAGAAAGCTAAACAATTTTTTTATATTTAAAATTTATTATGTTTAAGTTGTATATTATAATAAAATTATTAAATTTAAATAATAAAATTATCTTAAAAATGTAAAGATGATTTTTTTATTTAAATAATTCAATGAAATAATATTTAATATTTTTAAAATAATTATTAAAGAGGAAGAAAAGATAAGGTTCATTGTAGAAAAAAAAGGTGCAAATGAATTTCTTCTCACAGCAATTTTTTTTCCTTCAGCCTTGAAATGAATTCAAAAGAGAAGTCATGGAATATATGAATATATTCCATGAACTTTCATAAATGAGACAATTGTGAATGTCATGTTTTGGCATTAGACATTATAAATATATATGGATGCTTATTTTGAGCGTTTACTTTCAAGATTTGTGTATTTTTAAATGCCATTTCATTCTTAAATAGATTATTTTCATTGTACAAACTATTATGTGTGCTTAATATTTCAAGGGTGACGAATGTAGTTTGTGAAAGATAAATTTATGAAAAGAAGAAGGTCGTTGGGTACATTTTCTTTTTCAGTCTTTTTAAAATAAAATTATACGGAAAATAGTTTTTTCATGGGACTCAGTATTATTGGTTATAAAATATAGTTATTTTTGGTAGATTTTTTGAGCTAATATTTTGTTTTAAATTTGGAAAGCTAGAAATTATGCTTACTTTAATTATAAAGAATTGGAATGTGATTTTTTTTTGTTTCTAAACAAATTACTATTCTTTCTAATGATACTCTTCAAATACAATGTCAAATAGATATGGTCCTTCGGAACTTAACCACCTCTAGTATTTCTTTGATCACTAAGAAAATGCTACATATACGGTTAGCCAGGAACCTTTTGAACCCCCACGACATCTTTCGCCCTCCCTACCCATCTCCACCTCCCCCCTTCCCTACACTCTCGCAGGGAAGAGGGTATGGGACACGTCAACAACAAAACTCCATAACCAGATGTAGGGGTTACTCTCCACAATGGTTACCACCTTGCTGGTCTTCTCCTCATCATGGTGGCTTGAGTGGCTCGTCTAGAGTTGAAGGTGATGGTAGGGGTTAGGGATCTCCTTCCTTGACCCAAGATGGTGATATAAGACATTGAGATCTACCTCTCTAAGGTAAATTCCCACACTTGGATCTGGCTATTTCCCTTGAAAGAAATTGAAATGAGACTTTAGAATCTTAGTAGAACACTGGTTGAAAGCCCTTACCTACTGATGATAATCATCCTGCCATGGGAGGATAGGATGATAAGCTTCAAGGTCTGTCATCTCTTCCACCTCACCTAATGTCCGTGTTTGTTGATGTTGCTTAGATATTCTCATTATTATTATTTGTACCTTTTTTTCTAGGTTTGATTGACAATTACTGATGTGATGTGATATTTTATAGATGTGGTCATTTTTTACCACTTTCTGATTTTTCTCAAAAAAACTTTTTTACCCTCGATGTGATTTTATTCATAGAATATGACTTTTACGCTCATTTTTCATATGACTAACATTATTTTATATATATACAAAAGGAGGTTAAGTAACTTCAAGTTATTTTTAAATAATATAAAAATTATTTCACTTAATGAAACATTGACAAGCCCATGAGGATTAGTGCAAGGTAATAAGGTATTGGTTATAAATTTTTTAAAAATATATATACTTCAAGTTTGATTAATAATTTAATAGGATTCTATGAATTTTTTAAATCATAATGTACAAAGAGAAGTATCCTTTTAATTACATAGCTTATAACGACGTAATTATTTTTAAATCAAATCACATTTTGTATGAAAACGGTTAATTTCAATGTACTGCTTTTTATTTGTACAAACTCCTCGAGAGAAAGCGTATTTTTACCAAATACTATTCAAATAAAACGAATTAATTTTTTTATAAGCTTTTCGTTTATAGGTAGAAGACATGCTCAATTTCGCAATGGTGATTTTTAAAAACAATATATTAAATAATTTTAGATGTATTTTTATTGAATTCTTATGAAAAACGCAATGATTGATTTTCCATCTAACATAACACGATAAATATTATTTGTAGTGTTTTTAAATAATATACCCACAATGTGTGTAATGTAACAATACTTTTTTTTTTTCTAAACTAAAAATGTAGATGAATTAAATTAGTATGAGTCACTAAATAATATTATAATTTGAAATAATTATATATGTTGAAGTTAAGGAATTAGTTTAAAAAATTATTTTATCTATTTTAAATATAAATATCAAAAAATAAGATAAATATGTGGGTGAAGGGAAAGGATGTCCATGAAATTTAATTATGATGTGTTGAGAAAAATATATGGAACTTTAGAAATCCAAGTTTAAAGCGAAGGTACAATTGAATAAAAATTAGGGAGAAAATTATAAAATAAAAGGATATCGAACCTTTTCATAATAAAAAATACTATAAATTTTAATTATTTGAAAAATTCCATAATAAATGAAAGAGTTTAGAAAAATCTCATCGAGGGTCAAATCTACAAACCATTATCATTGTAAAAATTATTGATGTATTGCTCAAACAATATCTTAGTTTATTAAACACAAATATAACATACAATGTAAAATCATTTATCTCCTTATGAATAGATCACCTCGCATATATAAGTATAGAAGATCAATCATAACTAAGTAATCAAGATAAGAGCTCAATCCTAAGACTAAGAGATAATCATCCATAAAAGATAGAAAAAACTATAAAATATCTCCATTATTTTTAAGAGATATTATAGAGATAAATATGTAATATCTCAGGGTATTTAAAAAAATATCAATTAAATATCCATACATAAGTGGGTGGGAATAATAAATACCTAGGAGAACATGAGCTAAGGTAAAAAAAAAACCTACTCTATTACCCTCTCAAGTGAAGTTAAAGGCAAAAAATAATCTTGTATATCTATAGTATCAGTCTCGATAACAAGGCCTAATCAAGTACTTATATATATATATATATATATATATATATATATATATATATATATATATATATATATATATATATATATATATATATATATATATATATATATATATAACATGAGCTAAGGTAAAAAAAAAACCTACTCTATTACCCTCTCAAGTGAAGTTAAAGGCAAAAAATAATCTTGTATATCTATAGTATCAGTCTCGATAACAAGGCCTAATCAAGTACTTATATATATATATATATATATATATAGAGAGAGAGAGAGAGAGAGAGAGAGAGTGTGTGTGTGTCTCTATGGATGTTAATATATCTTACTAGAATACATGTATGTCAAGTCATTGTAACTACAAAGTTGAAGTAGGAAAGGTGTTGAATATGAGGAGCACTTAACACTAACATTGTATTCCAAAATACTAGGTAGAATGATTATCTCGAGGGAGCAGGGCTTGAACACCCTCCTTCAATGTTGAATTCAAAGAAGATAGTACTGAAAATATATTAAGAATTGAACAGAAAGATTGGTGGGGATGCCACACTGGTGTCACTTCACAATAAGTCATCAAGAATGATATTGATACATAACAATACTCATATGGGTCTAATAAATAAAATGTTTGAATAAGATACCTAAGTACAAAGAAAGAATATTTAAAGAGTAATCTTGCTGGTGATGGGAGAAACTAGTAATTGAAATAGTAAAGGGTGCATAAACTAAGGTACACACATATGAAGATAGACTAGGATACAAAAATAAACCCCCATAAAACATTATAATTTAGTGTAATTATAATATATCCTAAAATAATGCCAAATAAAAACAATGAAGACACTGTATACACTATAATAACTCAAAAAAGGAAACTATTGACCTGTCAAAGAAGTTATCACAAATAATGAGATTTGCTATAAAAAATAAGTGAGAAGTTTGTGGAAAATAAAGTTAAATAATGGAGGAACCATGATGGTAAAATCCTCACATACACATGAGGGTAGACAAGGTTGAAATAGTAAAACCCCCATGGCTGTTGTAATCAAGATATGTGAAGAGATGTAGGTCATAGAAGAAAACATCATAGGATAGCTTTGTAGAAGCAAAAGAAACAAACAAGATTTCAACGTCTAATGCAAAGCAAGTCCCCTATGGCTTATGTAATCAAGATATGTTAAGAGATGTAGGTCATAGAAGAAAACATCAGAGGATATATTTGTAGAAGTAAAATAAATAAACAATATTTCAACCTCTAATGCAAAACAAGTCTACCTTACTACAATCACTTATAATCAACATGGAAAAATGTATGCCCAAGAAAAACATAAGCAAGGAATACAAAATGAGTGACACCATCTGCACTAAGAGTTTAGGTAGGCCAATTAATTACATTAAGAAATTAGAAAATGGCTTGCAAAAAACCTTAGATCTCAAAAAAGACACAAAATGATTAAATATGTATAAAATCCATGAAAGGTTTTCAAAAACTAGATCTAAAAAAAAATAACTCATATAAATCCTGATACAGATGCACATAATGTATGAAATCCAAAAAATGGAATGTATGCCCTTCAAATCCAACTAATAAATCCAAATTTTATTTGGATCTTGTAAATAGGAAACTTGTAATAAATCAATCTAGTCATGGAATAATTTTCAGCAGAGTGTAGGCATGAAGCTGTGGGTAATGGCTTCCAAGAAAACTCCAATGCTCTAATACTATGAAAGAGTTTAGAAAACTCTCATCTATGATAAAATATACAAACAATTACCACATTAAAATTCATGAATGTATTACTTAAACAATATCTTATTATATTATACAAAAATAAATCATACAATGAGAAATCCTCTATATTTATATATGAGTAGTTTATCATGCATATGTAGGCAAGGAAGATCAGTCATAACTAAAATATCAAGCTAAGAGATCAATCATAACTAAAATATTAATATAAGAGATCAAACCTAAGACTAAGAGATAACTATCCCTAAAGAATAGAAATAACTAGAAAATATCCCTATAATATCTAAGAGACAAATATGTAATAATTCATAATATCTAAAATAAAATAAAATAAAATAAATATCTAGACATAAATGGGTGATAATAATAAATACCTAGGTGAACATGAGCTACAGTAAATAACCCACTCTAACAATAAATTTAATTATATTATTATATTTTATAAGATTTCAAACCTGTAAGTTTAATTAATCTTAAGATGATATTTGTATGTAATTATTACCTTTTTTCCTTTAATAAAGACTAAAATACATGGACTTAACTATCACATATAGTATATGTTGAATAAGAGAATATAATAGTGTAATCCAATGGTACATATCACATATATAATACATGTTTGATAAGAGATAATGACAATATATTAACATAGTTTCAACACATCACAAGGTAATGAACTTTCATATCTCAAATAGTATATGTTCAATAAGAGATAATATATAACATAATAAAAAAAATGGAATGTAGAGAAAATAATAGATCTAGACTGTCAAAACCTTTAAAATATGATCAATCATCCTTAGATTCTAAGTATACTCTCTCACATGTAAAAATATTTTGTGTTTTTTTGTATGCATGATTTGTCTATGAATACAAACAATAATGGTGAAATCAACCTTGATTTATATGATACCGTGAAACATAATAATTGTCAATTTAGGGCTAATAATGATGCACTCCCACTGAATGGGATTGATTCAATAAGTGTAGGATTAAATATACAATCATTTATTTAAACATAATTTATTGGGGTCCCATTTTTTCAATCTATATTAGTAACTATCACATATAAGATATAAAAAAAAATGGAAGTCAAATGGGTGTGTTGATTCCTAGTTTAAATTTAATTAGATTAATTGTACCTATGTGGGCATTAAGATATCTAAAAATTTTATGGTCGACCCTATTGTGGTTTAATAAAGGAGGGTAGTAGTGTATGCACTTTATTTTTTTATTACTAGTATTTTTATATAGAAAGAGTTATAAATGCATTCATCTCTCTGATTATATATGATAAGGAGTATATTAGGATAAAGATGTGTTGACAAGTAATGCTTTGTGATAGATTATATCATGCTTATCCATTCTTACTATCACCTTCATTTCACCTTAAAATCTTCTGTGCTTATCCCCTAAGATTCCCACTTTATTTTATATTTATTCACCCAACCCGATGTATGTCCCTTTACCAGATATAACTAATTTGACTCGTGACATCTTGAAATGCCCTTGATTACAACATCACCATCAGTCAAGATAATGACACACTATTTATGGTTGAAACCATTTATATGCCATATATTAGGTTGATTATATTTGTTTAACTATTATTTTTACATTAAGGATTTTTATTTATATTTATAGGGTTCTTGATTGTCATTTATCAAAATATATACATCCAATCTACTTTTCTCACATATTTAATTTCACCTTATGTAAAATAATATAAACTAGGGTTAAGGATATTCCACTAAAGGTAGATAAGTTAATAAGATCACTTAAATATATAAAGGAGAAAAGTTAAACCACTAAAGTGTAACTATTATTTAGGTTCCCAAACTTGAGTCTACTTAATTATTATTCCCTCTATCTTGATTTTACCTAAATCCATCTCTCATAAAGTTCCCCAAGTAAAAATCAAGATTAATATGGAAAAAATCCAATCTATGGTAGTTATACGTAACCCTATAATATATCTTATGTACTTTGGTTAGCATATTAGATTAGTTAATTTTATGTTCATCAATGCTTAGATTAATGCATGGTTATTAGCATTTTTTTCAATGGTTATTTCTTATACCTCATGGTTATGATCTAATTAAAATTATATAACCATTACAATAGATACCTCGTTAGTACCCCATAATGACATCTTAATATTTTTTATTTCCCCTCTATCCCTTGATTCATCATTTAGTGATATGTTGGATCTAGTTTAATTATATGGTTTCTATATTTTGTGTAAATCCCCTTTTACTCTAATAAAACCTTCTATGCTCTCATCTCTTTTTTAAATAATTCATGCAGTGTAAATAATGTACATGTAAGATAAACTATAACTATTTTAACCACATGAATGTGTTAAAATATAGTTTCATAATTGTATAACATGTAATCAAATATAAAATATGCAAAAAAACCATTACACATTCAAAATGAAAAGATATTAGAATAAAAAAGATACTTCTATTCAGTAGAAAGAATATGGTATATGTACACATGCATATAGTATAAAATAATACCAAAAATAATAATTTCCCTAATTAGAAGGGGGAAGATAGGTCCTAATTGACTTGTATATACTATGAATAACCAACAAGGTTAAGAATGAGGATTTCATTGAAAATAAGAGGAAAATACTTCCTAAATAAGTTCCCTAAATCAGATCATGATTACCTTGATTAACAGATGTTAAATAATAAAGGAATACTAACATTTGAGATCTCAATGGCTATGTCATTTCATTATTACTCATGTTGAGCTGAATAAAATACTATTTACAACATTAAAATAAGCAAGGTACAATATAATGATAATTAAAAAGTGGGATTATTAAAAGAACGGTTCATATTTTTCCTAGGTGATAGATGAAATTTTTTTAGGGGTTGTCATTGGCCTCTAGAGGGCACAATTTAATGACAAGTATTTATATATTGTGTAAGTACTTGAATTTCAAAAAAATATGGCATGATGTGGCATAGAGTGTCCACAATATTATATGGATTCATGCATAGAATGAGTGTTTACTATTATGCATCTCAACATTATGAAATATTTCAAGGTTATAACATAAGTTTTATGCATGGTATGCATTACTTATACAATACACAAGTTATTCAACATGCATGAATATGTGGGACATTGTATGAAACACAATATTTCATCAGTGATTTTCTTCATCTTGGGGTGTTCAAATCATGTTTAGACTTAACTAGGATAATCACCATAATATTGGAATGATGGAACAAAGGTTTGTGTAAAGATACTAAAAACATTAATACACTATGTCGATGACTCTAGTGTTTTTTCAAGATGATTCCAAGACATATGCTAATAGGGTTTTGAGTGGTTCAAGAGATAAGGTTCTGGAAAAAATAGAAGACCTATTGGAAGAATAGAACTGAAAGGGTAATATAGAGGCAGAGAGTAAGGTCTTAGTCATTAGATATTAGAGAGTTGTAGATACTACAAGGGAGGTGTTGAATGGATTCAATAAAACTAAGATATCTCTACAAGGTCTTATGGTCTTCTCACTAGATTTGGCTAGATAAGGGGATAATCTACTGAGGGTTTCGAAATAGAATATTCAAGTGATGCCTTGACTACAAGACCAATCGAACCCTAAAATAGGGGCATTGACCATTGATGGCCATGACCCTATGTTAATAAATGTGACAACAAAATTTTGGGAGAGAATAACGACCAAAGTGTCCCCTATTAAATGCAAGTAGAAGGAGTAATATAAACCCTAGTATTTTTCTACAAAGCTAGGGTACCATAAAATTACATTTGCTGAAAAAGTCGTATAACATTCAAAAGTAGATAAAAGAAAGGACATTTTAATACATAAAATATTAAATCAAATATCATTTTTTATAATTAAAAAATTGCATAGGTTTTGGAGTGGGAGTATTCACTTACATGTATATGAATGATAAGTCACTTCAATAGTTTACGGATGATGCTTTTACATCTACATTAATGGATCTCTGAACATTGGAATGGTGTAATAGAACATAAGATTGATATTATGTCATGTGCTAAATGAATTTTTATTATTGTTTTTGAATCAAACCAAGATAGAGATAAAATACTCAAGGGTAATTGAAAAAATTTGGGAGATAAAAAGGGGCCTACCCATGGACATGATTTTCGTAAAATTTTAGAAATCTCAAATTCTATAGATAATTTAAGATGGTTATACTAAAAATTTGAAGATGGTATAAGAACATGAAATGCATAATTTAGAATCTAGTTTCTAAAACACAATTTTTTTTAAAAATGGTTAAGTATAACTAGGTCAAACATATAAAATTTGTAGATGAAGTCATATTTTTTTAAAAATAGAGTAATTAGATGGTCATGCGGCCCACCATTTTTTTGCATCATTTAATATTGTTTGAAACCTTTTATTAAATATTTAGATAATATATTCTAGTGTCTGACCTATATTATTTTATATGTTTTCAATGTATATATTTTTAATTAATTTTTAATGTAAATAGATCCTAAAAAACTAAAAAAAAGTGGATAGTTGGTCATGTGGGTTCCCCTAACTACCTCAAAGGAATAAAATTAGTTTTTTGTTTTTTGAATGTGTGTAGAGTTAGGCCTAGTTTGTGACCATATAATTTATATTTAATTTAGATTAATAAAAAAAAGTATACACAAAAATATATAAGCATGCATATTTATGGCATATACTGGCCTAAAAATGCTATAGTTAGAAATTAACATAGATTGAAACATTAAAATAGTCCAAAAATTATAAAAATCATATATATTTGGAAAGAGGAAAGCATGCCTATCATCATTGTAATAATATTATGAATTGCATCACTTAAATTCATAGTGTATTTGGTGATGGAAGTTTAATTTTGTTACTTTTCCTCAATACTCTCATATTCGACAATGTGTTGATATGTTTAATCCTTTAGCTCAAGAATCCAAGCCATTTCTAAGAAAAAATTCTTAGTTTTTAAATTCAAACACAACATATAACACATGTGCTATAAAATTTGTACACATTATTGTGTATGCAAATTCAAATTAAAAAATGCACCAATCTAAAATTGAAAAAAATGAAAAAACATACACATTATAGTGATAATAAAACATATTGAATATAAATTTACATTTATATTGTTACATTATATTCCTTATATTTTAAATTTATTTTAGTAGATATAATAAATTAAGGTCACTCTAAATCTGACAAAGTTAGTCTCATAGATGCACACCTTACGATGTGGAAGATAGTTTTTTAAAATCTAATATGGTCAATACTTAGGCATTTTTAGGGTTCTAGTATTGAATGTAGGAATTTGAGGGCATAAATTTTGTAATTGATATCCACTTTTGGTAAACACATAGTCATTATTTAGGTTTATTTTCCTTCCATATTACTTCTTGACATTTATAGGAGACCTAGGTTTGTCAAAATTGAAGTATACAAACCACTCACTTTAAACTCAAGCCAAATTAGTGTGATTGGGGTAACATAGGTCAAATTGATGACCTACACACATCAAACAACCACATTGTGTTAATTTTACTTTATCATCATCCATCATCCCCATCTCATCCCCAATCACTTCTTTCTCTCCTTCATCACCCTTAATAAATCTCTGATTGTTCCTTATTGTCTCTAACAACTCCTTATTTGGTCCTTAATATCCCTCAGCATCTCTAATCACTCCATTATCCCTAATCACACCCTCACTAACCCTCATTATCTATAATCGTCCCTAATAACTCTATAGTTACTCATCATCAATCACTCCCTCCTCATCCCTAATAATATCTAATCACTCCATCCTGATCCCTCATTATCCCTAATCCCTCCCTCACTAACCCTCACCATCCCTCATCATCCCCAATCACTCTCCCATTTACCTTTTCATCCCTAATCACTCATTCATCTTCCTTCATCATCCCTAATCACTCCCCCTTCATCCCTCATAATCCCTAATAAATCCCTCATTGAACTTGGCCATCTTTCATCATCTCTAGTCACTCCTTCATCGTCCCTAATCACTCCCTCATTTATCCTCACCATACCTCATCATATCTAATCACTAATTCATCATACCTCATAATTTATAATCACTTCTCCTCATCCATCATAACCCCTAATCACTTAATCATTAACCCTCACCATCCCTCATCATATCTAATCACTTCCTCATCATACTTGATCCCTCCCTCATTAAACATCACCATATTTGATCATCACTAATCACTACTTTATAGACCCTCGTCATTCCTAATCAATCCCTCCTTATCCCTCATAATTCCTTACCACTCCCTCATTTACCCTAACCATCCCTCATCATATCTAATCACTCCCTCATTATTCTTAATATGTACTGCATTTACCCTCACCTTCCTTTATTATCCCCAATCACTACTTCATCATCCTTGATTTACTAATATGACTATCTCTAATTTAATTGGAGTCTAATTTAATTTTATATCCCCCCATCCTATCCATATAGAGTATCTATTTGTTCAACCCAACCCTACCCATCTCTCTGACCATTTCTATCTAGTTGAACCTTTGTAAACACTAGTCCCAATCAAGCCAACTTGAATACCATGGGTAGGGTAGTGATTTGGTATATCAACTTTAATATTATGTAGGGGATAGTTCTCTAGTCTATAAAAATTTTAAGAATAATTTAACCACCATTAATAAATCACTTGGCCACATTTAGGGGATTGACATGTGGTTTTTCTATCCATGGGGTAGTAGTTTTCAATTAGGCATTAGGTTTTTTTCTCTAACCTCATCAACACCTTTCCATTTAAGAGGACTTGATTTTATTTTATATTTCACCTCACCCTTTGGGTGGCCCTTTTTGTGTAACATGACTAGATTAAATGCGTAGAGATATAGTCACATTGTAGACTGACTAGTGACATGGTTCTATGGATAACATGACTCTATGGGATGGGTAACATGAGTCATTATAGGGGTGATTCCATGGGATGGGTAATACAAGTAGCTTAACTATATATGTAACATAACTATATAAGATGGGAAACATGAGTAACTGGATATGATATATGAAAATTTCTATATATATAACATGAGTTTAAGACTCATTTTTAGAATTTATTTCTTCTATCAGTCTATGCCTTGCATCCCCTCCTTGAATTTTTAGGTCAACTCTCAATTGAGTTATTCAAATCTAGTTATATGCTCAAAGTCTATAGTGGATGGGTAGGCCATTGGCTGAGTGATAATAATGAATATAGATGAATTTTACATGACATATATATAGATATATATAATCTCTAGTTGGGACACCTAGCCCTATCCATAGTGGGCAAGGGTTAGCAGTTCCAAAGGAGTGAGGGCCTTTTTACTACCTATGTTAGTCATGGCCTCTTCCTTAGGCCTATGTGGCTAATAATATAGGGTTTTTAAATCTCCCCTCTATATTATAAACTAGGCTCTCCCTTTTTTCAAGCCATGTGTCTCTCTGTTCGTCATGGATATGTATATATTCCCCCTTAGCCTCTAGAGGTCCTCTCTATTTATTTGGTATATGAGCCTCCTAGATAGATAGAACTCTCTTTCAATGTGTGTGTGTGTGTGTGTGTGTGTGTGTGTGTGTGTGTGTGTGTGTGTGTGTGTGTGTGTGTGTGTGTGTGTGTGTGTGTGTGTGTGTGTGTGTGTGTGTGTGTGTGTGTGTGTGTTATCATTATATCTATAGACATATATCCATTTAGGGATAAAATAGAGGACCTAAATTAAAATGCCTCTAGATAGAGGGTTGTGCTATGCTCTATCTTATTACTTCCTTCCCGATCTATTGCTCGCCAGGTAGGGGCACTCCACTAGGACAATTATATAAGTGGGATCCTTGGGTGAGGAAGATGATAAATGTATTTCATGGGTGGTGACTACAACTACACTACAATATAAGGTTACACAAAGGTCCATTTTATTATTATAAGTGTCTTTTATTAGGAATAGTGATTATATAGAAATAACTATCCTTTATATAGAACTATATAACTCAGATATTCTAGACTAGTGATGTAAAAAAAATAACCTAACCTTCTAGAGGCCATAGATTTTGACCCATAGTCCATTTGAACTCTTCCATGTGCCAAAATGACCATCTCAAAAGGAAAATTATTTTCCTAATAAGGTATACCTTTGTAGGGATGTTTTCATTATTTTTTAGAGGCCATATGTGATTATCTGAGGGTCTAAAATTCTAATTTAATTATTTTTTAAATATTTTTATTATTTTTAGATATTGTATATTTTTAGGACCAAACATTAACATTAGTTGAATTTAATCTCAAAGGTTAATTTTAGCATTTATAATATTTCAATAGATTTTTAGAGCTATGCATGCTTTCACACAAAACCTACTATAAATAATAGTTACTAAAAATAGATAATTTTTAGATTTTAGTTTGTTTGCAAATTTTACATGTCAGCTCTAAATTATGAGTTAAGGCTTATTTAAGCATGTTTTGGGTTTTTAATTATTTTAATTCATTTAATATGAATCAATATAATTTATTATTTTTAGATTCTTTGCCTATTGATAATTTATTGTCTTTATAGGTTTTGGTTTCATTATCGGGTATCATAGCAAGTTTGAATCTTAGAGGAGTAGGACATGGAAAGTGGATGAGGAGGTATTACACAGATGAACTAGATTGTATAAGAGCTATAGAGGAAAGTGAAATAATTAATCGAGGTTATCACCAATGAGAGAATAGGACAAGGTGGTGACGAGGAGGATGTAGAATGTGATGAAGAAGTTCAACAAGAAGAAGAACATCAAGAGTAGCCATGATTAATAGAAGAGATGATGGTCTACGCTTTAGAAGGAATAAATTAAGGAATCAAGGTTGATGTTTCAGATTATGGGGGTAGTTTAAAATCAGAGGAGTTGATAGATTGGATGAATAACATGGATAAATTCTTCAAGTGAAAGACTATGAGAGAAGACAAGAATGCAAATTTTGCATGGATGAAGTTGAAAGTTCATGCAATGATTTGGTGGGATCACCTATAGAAAGAGAGATAGATAAAAGGTAAGGAGAATATTATAAGTCGAAAAATATGCATAAGAAGTTGAGGGAGAAATTTATTCCAATGGATTATGCACAAATCTTATATAGAAGATTTCAAAATTTAAGGAAAAAAGATCATAGTATAAAGAGTATTAAAAAAATTATAAGCTTTCCATATGAGTGGATCATGATGAAATTGAATAATAGATGGCTGAAATGTATGTAAATGGCTTAAAAATTTTCTCTAAAAGATGAATTAAGCATGCATAGAATACTTTGCATGGAGGAGTCTTATCAATTAACTTTGAAGGCATAAGAAAAATAAAATAGATAAAATTTGAGAATAATATCACTTGGTTTGAGAAGAGGTGGATCCCCTCCAAATAGGGGATGAGGTGGGATTAATACCACCATAGGTGTGTTTAATACCAATAAAGGTGAATCATCACATGGTGAAGAAAGGCAAGATGATAATAGGCAAGGGTTTCAATACAACAAAGAGGAAGAGGGTTTCTGAAAGGATGAGATTATGGTGGTGCTACAGAATGGTTTTTGAATTAGCATAAATTTTATGTATGTTATAAATGTGGATAAGAAGGGCAAAGAGAATTTGAAGGTCCAAACTATCAAGATCATAAAAGGAAGCAAGAAGATTTCCCAAGAGTGAATGTAGTCAAGGTGGAGATAGAAAAGCAAAATATTAAAGTCATACCATGTAGATGTTTGAGAGAATACTAAGGTGATGGTGAATTTTTTCCAAGCTAATACTCTGGAGAGTGAGGGGCCCATGCTAGTGAATATTCTATAGCTAGGAGACCCTATTTTCCTTGTTATGTCATATTGAAATATTGAACTAGTTTACATGGATTATAAAAATGAGGTTGCTACCTTGCTCAACTCTTTTAAAGTCCTAAAATTTTGTAATTAGACTTAATTTTTTGAATCACCTAAAATTATCAAATGTGGATCAATGATCAAACACTACAATTCATAGTTGATAATAGAAGTAAAAAAATATTATTTCTCATAAATTAGTTTTACAATATAATAATAAAAACCATAAAGGCTTATAAAATCAAAACATAATATAATGTTATGTGAATGCAATATAGGCACATGTACAATGTCAATAATACATAGATTTTCATATAGTCATACAAAAAATGTGTTATTTACCATATAGGCATATAAAAAACTACATCATGTAAAAAATGAGCTAATCATAAAATAGATTCCCTCTCTTTGCCTTCCTTGTAGAAGACACTCTCTAGGATGCCATGCTAGTAGATGGAGATCCCTCTAATGCCTTAGATTGCTCCAAGGTCTGACGTGGGTCCTATGCTCATAGCTCACTTCAAGTAAACCAATTTAAATATAAGTATGATTAGAAATTTAACATAAAATATGTATTCAACCAAATTAAAAATTTAATTTTAAAATAGAATAAAAACCACTTTAACATTCAATTACTATAATCTCATGGTCCTACTCAATCTAATTTTAACACTCGATTGGGTCAATAGAAAGTTGAGATGAATGAACATGAATTTGAAATAAGGATGAAATATGAGATATTCCCCTAATGACCATCTAAATTAGACTATAATAGTTCATAGGACAACCATGCATACATAATACATTCATATAAATTATATTTGTTTGGAAAGTGTGTTGTTAAATTATTATAAAAATCTATTTTACAATTTAAAATTACAAGCTAATATGTATCTATGTGAGGTCATGTGTAGATGTAGCAATTCCTATGTCTATCTGCACTCCTAGAAATGGAGGAGTGTCAACTTGAGACATGAATTAAACAAACATGGTATCACTTATTTTTATATAAAGTATCAAAGATATATGGTAGTTTTTTAACCTAAATATTAAACCAAGAGTATAAGATGTACTAAAAATTTTACCTCTATATAAGTAAAATATATCATCTTAACACAGATAGTTGTAGTAGTGGATGGGCCAATAGCTGGACTTGTATATTTAAATAATGGTTGTGTAATATCTAATCCTATAAATCTAGGCTATGACAATGAAAGCATTGTCTCCTCTTGGAACATAAAAAATTATATTGTGAAAATTAATTATTAGATTTAAATTTGTAAATATAGATTAAATTTGACCCATGACATTTATATCAAATATACCTCCATCCATGTAGTGACTGATGAATACACACTAAATGTGCATAATAAAAACTCATCACTCAAGAGTATAACATCCAATCCCTCAAAACCACCAGTGTCATTATCATAATAAGTTCTAGTACATAAAAATCCATAAGATATGTAAGGATGGGGTCAAGTATGCACACTTCATGGCATATCTCTAGCATCAGTCATTGAAAGGCTACTCATATGTTGTATGACTATATTAGTAAGTTCACTTAGTGCATGCAGAGTATCAATCTCCATGACCTTTATCACAACGTGTTCCCAAGATGAAGTGGATTTTGTGTAGGTATCTTTGTATGTTGATTAGGTGCATGATTTACCCTTGGTTTATCCTATGCAAAGCCTTTCCCTCAACCCTGAAACTCACTATAATAAAAATAATTTAGAATCTCATTAAGTATAAACTCATAGTAGAGTTTCCTCAAAAAATATAATGAGACCTCATGGTTGTTACATGGTAGATAATCAAACACCATCCACCATTGGTCCAATAAATTGGCTTTTATCAAATTGTATTGGCACTATGAATTGGGAAACATTTAATAGTTACTAGAAGAGTTGCATTGGTGGATGGATCAATGAATAATACTCAAATGTTAGATTTTGATATTTTTTTATTTTTGACCTCCTATGCTGACAATTTGGTAGCATAATAAGCCCTATAACTATCTCAATAAGATGCTCATCTATTAATATGACTCATTATAAAATAAAATTAATCTAATAATGACTCTCGGTTATTGGATAGATAAGTACGGTGGGTTTTAGTGGATGTGGGATCCTTCATTCTCTTGACTACATTTTAAATTTCAATTTTGTTTTCTCTAATGTGTGAAGCTAGATCCTCCTAGCTACCTAGGGTATCTTGTGAAATTGTAGGAGGGTTAACAATAGGATTAGGAAGGTTAGGTGGAGGGTTAACAATAGGATTAGGAAGGTTAGGTGGAGGGTAAGCAAGGGAATTAGGATAGTTAGGTGAAGGGTTATCCATGGGAATAATAGGGTCAAGTGGAAGGTTATGAAGATGGTTATGGTTTTCTGTAATGTATTGGTCTATTTAAAACAAATAATTTACAAATTAAAAAATTTAAAAAGTAAAAAATAGTAAAACACAAGGTTAATAAGCATAGCTTTTTTATCACATACCTTTTCTACATGGTGACATCAAGAAGTCTAGGATGTGTTGATCTTTACAAAGGACTTCTGGTGAGTATTAAGGCTTGTTTGAGGAGAACACAATCATGGAATATCCTAAAAGAAATGGAAAATGAAGAATTATAGGTCATGAGTTTTTTAAAAAAATCATCGACTATAATGTGTATGCATTATGCTAACATGTAGGTGTTACCATAATGCATATGTGTTATCATAATACGTACATGTTATTATATAATGTGTATACATTACTATAATATGTATGTGTTATACAACAACATGTATTCATTATGGATAAATAATCACTTAGACATATTCAAAATAATGTGTATGCTTCATTAATGTAATGGATAGGCATTATGTTAATAAATTGAACACGTTATGGGGTATATCCATGGAATTATCCCCTGACTCCATGCACATACCCAAAATAAATACTTAAATTAATAAATTTCTAAAACTGAGGTTTGAATATGATTTCCTTAGGTTGTGGAATAATCAAACAAATGTTATATAATTTATTTTAGCTTATTATTATTTGTCCTTTGGGCCCATTTCCAAAGGCATGTTGTGTAAATTAGACTAACTCATGTTTTTAGTCTCGAAGTTGATTTGGAATCAATGTAGTTAAAATACATAAGATTGATATTTTTCAAATATAGAAGTTAAAATAAAATTATAATAGATTTAAATTATCATTAAAATATTAAAATGAATTTTATTAATAGATGTTTTACTTTTTATATAGTGATTCTCTAGCTAATTTATTTATAAATTTGAGACAATTTTTCTTAGTAGCTAAAGTCACTGTTGAATGGTAGATTAAATTATTTTTCTCTCGTAATAAAAATATTTTATTGCCTTAAATGTAATATTCATTTCTTACAAAATTGTTTTTCATGAAAATAAAAATGTATCCTCTTCTATCATATTTAAACCATAGTTACTTTGGTATCTTATTATTAGTGTAAAAATGTAATAATCCAATTTTGTTTTAAACACTAAGATAAATAAATTATGGTTGAAGGATTTAAAAAATCCCTAATGACTTAATTAGGAAGTAATTATCCACTTATCAGTCAAATCGAGGTGAGTTGGTGTATGAAATATACATACACACATTCATCTCTATGCACTTCCTATATGGCCTTCCTAGCAAACCATTACTAACTTATACTCTCACCCTAACACATGTACATACCATTAAGTATTCTATAGCTCATTGTGTAAACAAAAAAGAGTTCATAAAAAAATATGAAAGGAGAAATAGATTCAAAAAAATAATGATAATACTAAGCTTGCTTAAGTAAGATTTAAAAAACCTTAGAAAATAGTTAGAGATTGTTTTGAGGATTGTTTCTAAAAGCAATACAATATAAATTATTTTTATCAAAATGTTTCACTTAGATTTGGTACCAATAAAGACCATACGAAAGTGTTATCCTTAAGATATTTATACCATGACCATTTTAATAATAATTGTACTTACATTCTCATACTAGTGACATGAAGTTGATTTCACATTTAGATCATATTCTCATGTTCATTCTTAGAGTTTACACAAGTATTTTTAAGTTTCACAATAATTGGCATAACCAAATAAGTATCCATTACATCACCAACATGTTAAAACCAAGTTCATGTATGTTTCTCATTAACCATCTTTTGAGCCTTTTTTTAGAGATTTAACTCTTACATCTAAATATTATACATCACTTCGTTAATATACATGCAATGCTAATTAGCCATCTCATAATAGTGTGAAATTCACTTTGTTTTAATGTTTCAACAACCATGCTTAATTTTTGCATGAGAACATTCATAATATTCCCCAAATTTAATGATACATTTGAGATTAGTTATTGATTACACCAGTGAGAAGATAATGATATGAAAGTGCTATCCATAATATCTTTGTACCATCACCATTATAAGAATCACTATACTTCAATTCATATACTACTGAAATGACATTGATTTCATATTTACAATATATTCTCGTGTTCATTCTTAGAGTTTAGGCAAGTATTTTTAAGTTTCACAATGATGGACATAACTACATAAGTAGCCATCACATCACCAATGTGTTTAAACCAATTTCATGTATGTTTCCTATTAATGATCTCTTAATCCTTATTTTAGATATTTAACTCTTACTTCCAAGTCTTGTATGCTAGTTGGCTAATATACATGTAATGCTAATGAACCATGTCATCATAGTATGAAATTCACTTTGTTTTAATGTTTCATCGACCATGCTTAAGTTTTGCATGAGATAATTCATAAAATTCACCACAGTCAATAATACATTTGGGATTAGTTATTGATCGCACCAATGAGAATATAACAAATTATTTTAGACTATTTTTTGCTCCTTTGACAAGTTAAGTAATTTAAACCTAGTCCATAAGACCCTTAAGTTTACTTATTTCATCTTGTTTATTTGAAATAGATATATCATGGCAAATAATCATTGCAATGAATCACTATTAGAAAATAAAAACTATTTACTTAACCTATTTTTGGGTTACAAATTATGAAATCAAGGTTGACATAAATGTCAAACTCACATTTAATCCTTCAAGAGTCATTATCAGTGAAACTAGTCCTAATTATTTTAACCTTCCAAATAAGTTAATTTGGCTCTGTAGGAATCTTATAATAAAATAACAAAATTACATATTTTTATGTTAATATCATTGGTAGGTGCACTTATGATTATACCATAATAAATTCTAATAGTTCACAAGTACTAATATCTTGATTACAATGACTACTAAGATTTCTAGGCGTTAATAGTTAGCTTAGTATGTGGAACAATTTAATATTTCAACTTTACAAATAAATAACCACATAATAACAAGTTACAACTTGCATAAAGTGTTATAAGTCCAAATACCTTCCTTGAAAAAATTAAGCATTTGAATGTAAATGCCTCAAACTCAATGCAATGAATACATAATTTTAAAATATTAAAACAAGTCATATACTTGGATAAATAGAATTCCAACAAAATCCTCTAAATTCCCCATATTTAAAACTGAAACTCATTAATAGAGGTTAATACCAACTATAACATTTATAATTCAAGTATGTGTTCTAATTTTCTAATAATCATTCTATTTTTATGCATGCACATTAATTAAAGAAGAGATCATCAATATATATCAAATAATGATAGCAAAGAATGTTACTAAAGGGAAAGCCCATAAGTCATTAAGTTGTGTCTTAACTTAATACTAGTTAATATCTTGTATAAATAAACTAAAGTAACCTTGCTAAAATAAATTACAAATAAACGAAACAATCACATGTTCCTAAGTGGATAAATAATACATATATCTATACCAAAAGATTTGTGTTACATAACAATTATTCCTCCAACTAAATCTAAAAGAATGCAATCACAAATATTCCCTTTAAGAAAAAATATTAACTCAAAACATCAAATCATGTTATCTTCAAGAGAACTAAGTCAATACAAGACTTGATTTTGTAACACTGATATTACATAAAAATTATTATCAAATGATCAAGTCAATAGAAACCTAAAAAAAAAAAAACGGACCTCATTTAAATCCTATGTTTGTAAGTTTAATCAACAACATGTCTCTCTAGTCCCAATGAACCCAACCATAAGTGCCCTTAGACCACCATAACCATCAATTGGTTACATATCTATGTAGAAGAATAGGTGAATAAAAAAGATGAGATTAAAATAATTCTGAGCTTAACTTGAAAAAACATCAACTTATATAAAATAAGAAGAATTCATTCACATTCTAGTTCATGAAGATTAGTGCTTAGTCCCCTGATCCAAAGGCTACATCTCATAAACCTAACCTCTATATATTTAATCTCAATTTCTATTCAAGTGAATACAATATGAAATTCAATTGTATACATTCTATATCCTTTACATTATCTATGATTGCACTAAGCTATGAAATCTAGACTAAGACATTGTCCTTCATACATTAGTAATTGATAAATGAAAGAGATCAAAACACAATAGCCTCCAATAAAATTGAAGTTTCATAAAAATATTAATAAAACCCTGGACTCTTACGTTAAAATAAGAATAACCTAAAATTTGAGTAAAAGTAATAAGTAATCCATGAAATTATTCATGAACACCATGCCAACATTTAGGTAAAAATTCACATTCCAAATGACAAACATGAAGATTTTACCCAAAAAATACAAAACTAAATAACCCAACAGTCAAGAATTGACATCAAAACCAAAATTATTGCATAATTATAAAATCATCAGTATTTTTAAGTCAAAACATCATGACTCATTTCATTATTTGTCAAGAAATGATTACAAGCAAAATTTAAAAATTATATAGCCTTATTTTTGACAAATTAAGAAATGATTTTCATCAAATAATCCAATGAAAAGATGACTAATTTCCTTACAAAAGTAGACCCAAAAAAAATCATTGTACTTTCAATAAAACACAAGCCCTCAAAAATTTTATTCCAAGGTCAACCCCAAAATTGTATTGGTGATGCAAAAAAAGAGGCCAAACTTTTGGATGTCATAACTTTTGAACCATAGCTCCATTTGATCCCATCTTCACATCAAAATGACCATCTCAAAAATTTTGGTGTGGAAATAATAGGACCGATTCATTTATGGATATTTTTAATATTTTTTAATGCCATACATGACCATATGAGGGTCCAAAATTATAATTTAATATTATTTTTAGTATTTTTCTAATTTTAAAAATTATATATTTTTGTAACCAAACTTGAAATTAAATTGATATTAATCCAAAATTTTATTTTTAATATTTAATTTTTTGGGAGTTTTTAAAATCAAGGCACACTTGTATACAAAAATTATTAAAAATTAAAGTTGCTAAAAATAGCAGGTCAAGTTTTATTATTTTTTAGAGTTCTAAATTTTGCATGTTAACTCAAATTCAGATTTAAGGATTATTTATGCATGATTTATAATTATTTAAATCATTCAATATGAACTAATATGGGTTATTATTTCATAATATTTACCTATTACAGTTTTTTAATTTTTGTAATACTCGGGTTCATTATTTGGTGTCAAATCAAATCTAAATCTTGGAGGTGAAAGAGATGGTAAGATTATGAGGAGGAATCACTCAGATGAACCAGGCTATGCTAGAGTTGTATAGGTAATTAAAATAGTTAATTGATATTTTATGAATCAAATATAAAGAAAAGCAGAGGATGACATAGATCATGAAGAGGAAATTCTGCAAGAGGAGCAATAGGAAAAACTATCATCAAAGTAAGAGAGGATGGTTAAATATTTAGAAGGAAGGAATAAAGGAATCAAGTTTGATGCTAAAAATTATGGATGAAGTTTAAAATTAGAGGAATGATAGATTGAATGAATAACATGGAGAATTTTTTTTGAATGAAGAACTATGAGAGAAGACAAGAAGGTAAAGTTTGCATGCAAGAAAATGAAGGGACATGCAATAATTTGGTGGAGTAACCAACAATTAGATAGATAGATAAAAGGTAAAGATAAAATCAACTCATGAAAAAATATGGAGAAGAAGCTAAGGGAGAAATTTATTTCTATTTATTATGCATAAACCATATACATGAGATTCTAAAATTTAAGCTAAAAGGATCATAGTATAGAAGAGTATATAGATGAGTTTTATAAGATTTTTATATAAATGGATCATGATGAAATAGAAGAACAGATGGCCAAAAGCTATGTAAACAGTTTGAAGTTTTTTGTCCAACATGAATTAAGCATGTGTAGAATTATTTACATAGAGGATTATCAATTAACTTTGAAGGTAGAAAAAAATACAAAAAAATTTATAAGAATATTTATTAGGCCAAGAAGAGGACAATCACCTACAATAAGGGATGAGGTGGTTTTGATACAAATAGAGGTGGGTTTAACACCACTAGAGGAGAATTTTCAAGTGGTGTAGAAAGATAAGAAGATAATAGACAAGGGTTTCACTACTAGTAAAGAAGAAGAAGCTTTTAAAGAGGATGAAGCTATGTCAGTGGTAGATGATGGTTTCTAATTCAATTTAGGTCTTATGTTTATTATATATTTAGAGAATAAATCTAGAGTATTTTGAGTGTCCACATTACTAGGATCAATAAAGGAATCAAGAAGATCAACCAAGAATTAATTTAGTTGAAGATAAAATAAAAGAGAAAAATACTAAATTTATAGCAGTATATATTGGAGAATATCTCATGATGAAAAGAATAATGATTTCTCCAAGGAAAGAACATATGAAAAATAAAGAAAGTGGTGATGCTTGGATATGAACAAATATCTTTTGTACAAAGTTTACATCACAAGGTGAGATATGTAAATTAATTATAGATGGTGGTTGTTGTAAAATTATTGTTTCTAAGGACATGATTGATAAACTAGGTTTGTAGTGTGAAAAACATCTTAATCCTTATTAGATTTCATGGTTTAAGAAATGGAATGAAGTTACAGTAGATAAAAAGAGCTTAATCAATTTTTATATAAGTAAAACTTAGATGCATGAAATATGGTGTGATTTTATACCAATGGATGCATGCCATGTGTTATTGGGAAGACCATGGTAGTTTGATAGAAAAACAATTCATGATAGAGAAAAGAACACATATAATTTCTATAAAAGTGGTATGAAGGTATTTTTGTTACCTCTTAAAGAAGAAGGGCATATTAAAAGCATATTGATTGTAAAATAATTAATCAAAGACATAAAGATAAGAGCTTGTTACTATGCATTAGTAGTTAAGAAAGCAGACACAAAAGTGGTGTAAGTACCAACATAAGTAGTAGTGTTGAAAGAATATGCATATGTTATACATGATGAGTTATGATATGGTTTACCACTAAAGAGAAGCATTATTGAATCATATTGATTTGATTCTAATATCACATCTATGTAATCAAGTATCTTATAGGATGAGCCTAATAGAACTTTAAAAATTAAATAAATAGAAAATTGAATTGGTGAGAAAGGTTGTAGTAAGGGAGAGGATGAGTACATGTGTAACACCAACATAGCTAAATCTAAATAAAGATGAAACATGGATAATGTGTGTGGATACTAGAACAATAAATAAAATTACAATCAAGTATAGGTTTCGTATTCCTCATTTAGATGATATGTGGATGTTCTTGTAGGAATAAAATATTTTACTAAGATTGATCTAAAGCAGGGATACTGTCAGATTTGGATTTGATTTAAAGAGGGGATACTGTCAGATTTGGATTCATGAAGGAGATGAATGTAAAATGGAATTCAAGACTAAAAATGGTTTATATGAGTGGATGGTGATGCCATTCGAGTTATGTAATACACCCAACACATTTATGAGAGTGATAAACATAGTGCTACAAGAATACAATAAGTTTGTGGTGGTTTATTTTTATGAAATTTTAATATTCAGAGAGACTAAATAAGAACACTTAAATTTTTTATAATTGTATTAAAATTGTTAAAAAAAGAGAAGCACAATGTGAATTTAAAGAAGTGCAGGTTTATGCATAATAGTTTGGTATTTTTGGGTTTTGTAGTTTCATAAAATGGTGTAAGAATGGATGAAGAAAAATTAAAAGAAATTTTTTAATGGCCTATTCCAAAGAGCATAAGAAAAATAAGAATTTTCCATGGTTTATCAACTTTTTAAAGAAATTTCATTAATAATTTTAGTAGTCTTGTTGTACCAATAAAAAATTGTATGAGAGGAAACTACATTGCATGAACAAGGGTAATAATAAAAAGTGTTGAGTTATTGAAAAATAAAATCAATGACAATGCTTACAAGGTGTATTTACCATAAAAAATTTATATCTCTTTAGCATTTAATGTTTTAGACTTATATGATTTCCATGGAGAATATGGTGAAGGTGAAGAAGATGAAGAATTAGATTAGGAGCAATAGGTGTCAAATAAGAAAAAATAAAAGATAGTGTATGTTTTGGATAGGAAGATAGTAAACACAAGGCAAGGAAGTTATGAAAAGTATTTGGTACAGTGGGAAGGATTACAATATGAAGACAACACTTGAAATATATAATGGGGGCTAAATAAAATCGATAAAAACAAATGGCAAAAATACAATTAGATCAACACATAAGAACTCAATTGTTTTCAATTATAGGAAAATGATGCAAAAAAATAGGCCAAACTTATAAACACCATAAATTTTGATCTATAACTCCATTTGAATTCATATTCATGCCAAAACGACTATCTTAAAAATTTCATCATAACCATAACCTAGCCTATCTAGTTATGGATTTTTTCAATATTTTTTTATGGCCAAAAGTGACCATATGAGGGTCTAAAATTATAGTTTAATATTATTTTTGTATTTTTATAATTTTAAAAATTATATATATTTTTAATCGAATTGGAACTTTAATTTATCATTGCATGATAGGTTAATTTTAGTGTTTAGTTTATTTTTAGAGTTGTGCGTGTTTTCATGAAAAACTTACTAATAATAATCATTGTTAAAAATAGAAGCTCCAATTTTATCATTTTTTAGATTTCTAAATTTTACATGTCAACTCTAATTCTGAATTGAAATTTATTTATGCATGGTTTGTAATTATTTAAATCATTCAATACGAATGAATATATGTTATTATTTTATAAACTTTACCTATTAAATATCTTGATAATATTCAAGTTCATTAACTTACAATCAAAAACAAAATCCCATTAACAAAACCAAACACAATCCATGTTATTCTACTATGGCCGCACAACCACTAAAAACCCATCATAACACTGATGGTATCTGTAGGTATAAAACATTGTTTCATAATCATGTAATATTTTTATAAAAACAACACCATGTAGATCCCACTTTATTTATTTTATATGCTAATATTAAGAATTTGAATCAGCAAAAAAAGAAACTTGAATATATATTCAAAGACGAACACCTACCAACTTTAAAAGAAAATATCCAAAACTTCCTTGGTAGTTTGAAAATGAAAATACCAAAGTTTGAATCACCTTCTCTCTATTCATTCTTCTTTTCCAAAAACTTAAGCTCTCCTTAAGATAAGAGAAAGACCATTATGATATGTACATTTTTATATAAATTTTGTTCGTCTTATTAATGAAATTGTGTAGATTTCTATGCATTTTCGCTTGTTATAAGATGTTTATTATTATTCAATATTGAAGAAAAAAATATTTATATAAATAATTAAAATAAGTGTTATTTTTTTAAAAAGTAATGTTTGAAAATATTTTTTAAATTTCTCTCTGATCAAAAGAATTATAAGAAATATTTTGAAAACTTTAGAATAAAAATATGATGATGATGATGATGATGATGATGATGATGATGATGATCAATGTTTCCTTAATAATATTTAATCAATACTTTGAAAGCATTAACTAAATATTAAAAACATGATTTGTACTACTAAAACTTTTTATTTACTATCCAAAAAAAATTAGTAATCTAATTTAAAATATATGTGAAGTGATATTTAACCCCTACAAGTGGTTTTTAACTCTACTAAGATTGTGTTTTTTTATAATCAAATTATTTTATGAATATTAACATTGCTACAAAAGTGTGAGACCTCTCCTTTAAAAGATTGTACAATAGAAAATTGCATATGGCTAGTTATAACTTGATTCATAGTCATTATTTGGTTCTTGAAATTTTCTATATTTGTTGTTTCTTGTCCTATTATTACATAAAGTGGGGACTATAAACGTTATATTCATTGTTGTATACTTACATAAATTTAGTTGAATATCTAATACTTTTAGAAAAAAAAATGTTACTAAATATTTGAATTGCGAGTATTTTAATTATTATTATGTATTTATTTTTTAAAGGTTGGAAAAATATATAATATAAATAAATTTGTTGAAAAAATATTTCAAATAAAACTATAATTTAATTGGTCAATAAAAAGTAAAAATCTAAAGTTTACCTTTCAACTACTTAATTTGGCATGGAGTGAAAATATGAACATGCAAAGTTGAGTTATCTACCATTGTTAGCTTTTATATATTAGAGGTTTGTATATAATGAGTAGTAGTTGTCAAATACTAATTAAATATTTACCTAGAGGTTAAGACATTCATTTTAAGTAAGTGTAAACTTAATAATTAAAAATTATGTTCTTTTCAACTTTTATTGTATACAAATATGATATTTTAGTAATTTTGTATTTTTGTTATAAGTTTGGTGTGTTATTATTAATTTATAAGGATTTTTTTTTTTAATTAAAAAAATAAGTTTTTTTACTTGGAGTTTTTTTTTTTGTTTTTTTTTTTTCTTTTTTAAGTTTTGAAAATAAAATTGAAAATTTTTAAAAAAAAAGAAGAAGTTATTTTTAATGTAAAATGGATGTATTTTTCATTGTCTTAAATATCAATTTCTAATGTTGCATTTGATTATGGGCATTTATTGTGTAATCAAAATAGATTTTTTATGTTGTTGGTATAATCAAAGTTTGCAGCATAGTATTTTGTGGGCTACAGTGTTATCATGATCAATTAAGATGATAAAATCAAACACTGGTCCATTTTTAATTAACTATTAGTTCAAAGACAAAGATGTATGTTGAGTGGAATGTTTTATTTAATTTTTAATCAAAATAAATTAAATTAAATGATATTAATTTTTCTTTTTTAATACTATAAATAAAAGCGCAATGTAAATTATCTAATGATAATTTTCCTTCATACACTTTTCAACTCTTCTCTGATAAAAATAAAATACTATTTTTAAAATGATCATACTTATTAAACATCAATAAAATGTATCATATATGAAATACAAAATTATTATCAAACCATTAATTAACGTAATCGAATATTCCTATGATAATGCTCATACAATGCATATACAAAAGTCGATTAGGAAGTGAACGCTCTTACTACCAATTGGCATACAACTTGGCGGCACATAATATTATTTTCAATTTTTCTACTCGCGTGTTTAATAAGTCCATTAACATACGATTTGGCGGGAAGTGCTCCTATTTGTCAACATTGAAATCGTGTGTTTTTTTTTCTTCAATAATTAGTTTTATTTTGACCTAATTCTATATAGTAAGCAAACTCGTTTGACTTTTGAATAGAAGCAGAATACGACCATGGCATATTTTTGCTGAAATATCGTTGGAGATTTTATGGGGTATACTACTTTTTTTGGTTTGATAAAGGCGGTAGATCTGGGAAGGATATCAGTCCCAAGTGACGGAAGAGTGACCATGGTGGAATATCCTATAATTAATATAATTTAAAAAGCGTTTCAAAGAAACCAATCTGAATCTATCTCGCTGTCTGTGATTATAACATTACAAGAATTTGAAAGGCGGAAGAAATAGAAACATCTATTACTTCACTGTCATATTCTCACCAAGTTTATCGTGTCATATGATATATTGCTTGGAATGACCTCCTCTTTCACTTTCTTATAATTGCGTGACTTGTTCAATGTAAACATGGCACTGTAACACGAAACATCCAATCTAAATAAAAACCTTTCAGACAATTCTTTAACGTTTTTCCCCATATCCCAACCACCAAATTCAGTTTTTTCTGCGCCAAACATCATAACGGCAGAGGAAAATTGTAAATAGTTTGATCGACATTCATCTGGTTTGAGTATAGAATTTGCATAGGGCCCTTTGTCGGTAATGTTGGAAGAGTTAGGTATACCGTTCTACTGTGCCATAACGCTGTATGTAACAGTATTTTTTTAATAATCATTGTAATCGTTATATATATAAAGGAGAAGCTGAGTCTCAAGTGAACGGAAAACCCAAAATATATTTAAAAATCTTCATTCTGGTTCTCATAATCTAATTCCATAGTTTATTTTAGTTTTTCAAAACATTTTATAAATATTGAGTGTACAAATAAATATTACTAATTGAAAAATTAAAAGGTATTCATATTATTTAATTTATTTTAATATACATTCTGTGGATATTAATATTACATTTTAATTTTATTATGTAGTATATATATATAATTTGAAATGATTAATATTAAATTTTTTATGATATATATTATATCAAGAGGTGTTTTATAATAGTATAGAAATTAATAAAAAAATCACAATATCTCAAAATCATACAATAAAATTTAAAATTCTATTTTCTTTCTAAATAATATGTCAAAAATATAAAATAAAAACTTTTAAATTAATATCTCATATATATATATATATATATATATATATATATATATATATATATATATAGTCATGAAAAAGTATTAATATTCTTCCACCTAAATAAATAAAATAATATTATAATTTAAATAATATAATATTTAGTTATAAATATTAAAATTACAAAATTTTAAATGTAAGAAATAAAAAAATTTAACATTTTTGTATGTATTAATATATTTAAATATGGAAGTCCAACTCTCACCCAAACATTTCATACTTTTTATATTACATTTTAATTAATATTATCTATAATTTTATTATTATTATAAAAAAAAGAAATTAAATAAATTTTTAATTTAAGTTATGAGTATATGTATTTTTTGATAGATGGTAGTTGTTGATTGGAATTTGAAATAGTTGGGCCTCACATATTCATGTAATAGCATGTTTATATTATATATTACTAATTATTTTTAGAATATTTAATAATCATAAATGGTTTTGAGAAGCATACAATCAATAGGTGTAACTAGTTTCATATGCTTTTTCAAAAATTTGTATTTTGGTAGGGTTTAAAATAACCAAGCCACTGAACTAACTCACCCACATTTTATTGGTTTTTAGTTACAAATATTTTTGTAACTGGAATGCCCACATTAGTGGTGAATCATATCTTTAGCCATATGTTTTGAGTTTGCTTCGTTACATTGAACACAAGTTTCAAGTCACATGATGACCCTTATTGCATTGGACCCTGAATCAGTAGTCTATTGCATTGTATACTTTTTACGAATAACCCATCATAACTCAGTATGTGAACGATGCTAAAAAATGATCATCTCAAAGAATATACCCTGAGACCTCCTACTTCTAATACTTAACTCACGCACCCCTAAAATATCATAAAAAATTGTAATTATATTAACCAATTTAAATTTCAACCATTTTACAAATTTCATAATCAAATTTTAATTTTCGAAATATTAAAAATTATTTAAATCAACTTTGATTGTCACATCACTTGAAATATTGATGTACAATTTATATACAATACCCATCCTACTTGAAAATTCGTTACTCTAACAATTATCTCACTCAAAATTCATTTTTTAATTATAAACCATCATTCTATAATCACATCATTCTATAAGGATTGATCACTTCAACCTACCAATAAGATAATATAACAAGAGATTTTATATATATGAATGAGATGTTTCTATGCATTGCCCAAACATTGGCTGGTAAATAAAAAACTAAATTATTAATGTACAAAGGCGTGTTGAGAGATTTTCGTGATTAAATTTGATGTTTCGACCAATACCATAGTACCTGTGAGAGTAAATTCAAGCTCTGAAGTCAGAGGTTAGAGACGTGTGCATTTGCACATGCACTTGCACTTGTACTTGGCTTATATTTATTTGGCTTTGGTACAAGGCAAGTGTGAAAGAAGCCATGCCCAGCGTGCAGAGTGTTGCACCGACTTCAAATGGTTAGTTAATTTGTAGTTTGGCAGTTCAAATTTGTAGTTTAGCAGACCAACTAAAAACATTGACATGATTGACACGAGAGAGTTGCCCTTGTTTAGTCTTTTTGTCTGTGCTGGTGAAGTGTATATTGTTGTTGTAAAGAAAGAGTGGTATAAGGAGTATGAAGAAAGCTTCATGGATCCATCTTCTCATGCACGCCTCCATTGTTTAAGAGAAACGTAAGCTCACATATAGTCAAACAGTTTCGTTGGCTACAGTCTGTCAACGTGGGGGAGAAACACAGAAACACCGCAGGACAGTGTTAGGTTAAAATCTGAGTCATTTAGTCTTTATTTGAGAGCATAACAAAAATTCATTACACGTAATGGACCCACCAAAGAAAAACGGAAAACAAGAGTTTCTTTGAACAAGTAGTCCAGAATATTACCCACTACATTAAAATGAGAAAGTCAAATCCGTATTATTTATATGATATTTTAAACATTTAAATGTACTATTGCAAACACATTTATTAATAAAAGATAAGTTCGTTTATACATTCACCAAACCTACCCTGCTGCTTGGCAAGCCTTTTCTTTAGAAGCCTCTTGGTGGTAGCGAAAGGCCGAGCAAGTGAAAGACCAATACAACAAAACCTTGAGTTATGTCTCGACAAACTCTAGACTAGGGTAGCCAAGTAAAACCTTTAGTGGGGAAACCAAACCACCCAGTCAGCAATGAAGCATGAGAGATAAAATTGTATTAGGGTTAATTAATTAATTTATAATAATCTAAAATTATTGTAATAGAGAGATCCATTATTTAATAATGTAAAATAATAATTTATATATGTTTTGGTGGCTTAAAACATTAAAAAAGTATGATTGATAATTTAAAACAAGAAAATGAAGGAAGAAAGAGCAAAAGATAAGGAATGATCACATATGGACAAAAGCTTGGGATTTTAAGACTAAAACTGTGTTGTGCAAGGTTGAATATGATGGATCTTAAGACTAAAATTGTGTTGTGTAAGGTTAAATTTGACAATGTATGAAATATGAATTGTTAAACCAGTAGAAACCTATTTGAGACACCTGCTTCATGACCAACAATTCTACCAAACACAAAATCACCACTATGCCTTAATGACTAATGACTATGTCTCTTAGTGTTGAATCCGTACTATGTTCTATATTAGATCATGCATACTTTATGGACCTATGTCATATCGAATTATACCCCTATATGCACCTTCCATTCTCTAATTTGATGAATATAATCTATCTAAATTTATCTTTTAATTCTAACTTAAACTAGATTATTATAAAACATTATAAAAAAAATGGAAGCAATAGTTGGCTTTGGTAACTACAATGGTATTGAAAATACATATCTCACATGCTAGAATCCAATCCAACATAGTTCTTACGTAGTGTGAATAAAAGAGTGAGAAAAAAATCTTTTCCTTCTCTCCCTGGGAGTAATGTAACTACATAACAAGTGTTTGTGTCCTTTTTTCAGTACGAGATGCTATTGAATATTTGATGCAAGTATTTAAAGAAAATTTTTAGCAATATTAAGTGTCTCTAAACTTGAGTTTCATATGAATTTTAATTGACGATCTATATTGAAATTCCTTTAAATGATTTGTATGGATAGACATATGTAGTTTGAATTAAGGACCTATTGATATATAAAATCCAACCAAGAAAAAATCCACAAGTTAAAATCACATATCCAAACATTAGAGAAGATCTACTAAAAATTAGAGGGGACCATAGAATAACAAAATAAAGAATATATGAACATGTAGATTATGGCTAAGGCAAAATCATCAAGACTAATGATTCCATCTTAGAAGTAAAAATGAAATAAGATAGACAAAATAAGGGAGAGGTTCCTCCATGTACAAATAGACTAGAGAAATAATAGAACAAAAGATAGATATAGACAAGGGACTTTAGAGAGAGAGAAAGAGAGAATAATCACCAATAGGATCCTAATTAAACTAGTTATTCATGTGCATAAATCAATATTATAAAAATTGCAATAATAAGGTTTGTATGGAAATTAAGTGTCTACACTATCTATTTTTGCATTCATCATGTCTAACCATGGTATCCCAAATATAAAATTGTAATGAAACAAAGACAACATAACAAGAATAAATTCATACATGATCAAGGACCCGTGGATGTAGGTAGCCTATTAGTTCCCTATACTATCAAAGGTGGTACTTACAATTTACTTACATTCCTATATCCACGTGTGTGAAGAAAAACAATACTTAATATATTAAATTGAGAATTAATATTTATCATTAAAAAAGGTATTATTTATTTCTGTATTGAAGCAATAAGAAATAAAGGTGACATATGTGTAGAATGCATTGATGAGTAATCATTGGAAACCAAAACTAATACATTGTCACATCTGTAAGTGATACACCATTAGGCAGATGATTTTGTTTGTTGTAATTTACCTTTACTACTCCATGCATAAAATATTCAAGTTTTATTATATTATAATCAATAATGGCTTGAATTTTCTTTTCTAAACTAATACATATTTTTTTTCTCTCGAGTCTATAGTATCCACATAATGTATTTTCCTTGTAATATTTGAGTGCATGTCATAAATTAAAATGTTGAATAGGTGGTAGTACAATTAGGTGCATGTGTAATAGTTTATTCAATATAATGTCCTGATCTTAGAAAAACTTTTGAGGATGTTGTGTCATCAGTTTTCTTTAAGATGTTTTTCCTTCCTTATCCCAAATTATAGATGTATCTATATTACTTACATGACTAGTGATCATATATGAATCCCTATAATTAGAAGCCTTATATTTCCTTTAAATTTAATCTAAAAATGTGGTAGAAATATAACAAAGTTAAATGAATGATTTTAATTTTTTTTAAGTAGATTATCCTTAATAAGCACCCAAAGGCTATTGATATATATTTTTAAGTTTAAAGATAGGTAGGTTGATAGGATAAGGAGTGATTATGACATAAAAATCTAAATGTATAGTCACAAATATCATCCTCAGACTTTTTTGAATAGATGGAATATTCTCAAATGTTGCATAAGGTCCATTATAAGAGATCAATTGATCTATAATAGATTCTTGGATTAAATGGAAAGAATGTAAATACCCAAAAGGTAAAGCATTCAACCATTATAGGACATCACCAATTAAACTTATAGGAAGCAACTTAAGTAATTTTATACTGTTATCTTTATAGTTTCTAGTAGATTGAAATAGTGTGTAATGGTGTGCATGTGGATCTTCATGGCTATCCAATAATTGAATGTTTAGTATAACTAAGCCATGTCAACGAGGCATTTCAAGTACAACCATAGGAATAGGATGTTAATATCCTCATATGTAATAATGTAAAAATCCAAATAATATGTAAAATTTGTTGAAACACCTAAAAAAATTGTGGGTAAAGATAACCTAATATGCAATATATTTAGTATTAGAATAAAAAACCTTAAGGCTATACAACATGATAAAATATTCCTATAATAAGCAATAACTCTAAAATTCCACTTTAAGTGAGACAACTTATCCTCCTAAAAATATAAGACTCACTATTTACTTGACATCCTTCACAATGATATGCATCTCCTTTATATAAACCTCTATCACTAATAATGGATTCTTAAAATACTAATCCCAATGTAGGAAAACTCATTTTCCAATATAATTGGTTTCATAAAGTATCCATTTCACCCAATATATTTTACCCATATAACTAACTAAGGGGGGTGTATGCCACATTTTGGTATTTCTATCAATCCATATACATTATAATATCATATACCTATAGTTGCATAACAAGCCATCCCCCCTTTTAACCTCAATAAAAAAACAAACCATACCTCCTTGACATGTTTCATCCTTGAAACATGAGATGAAATTAGGAATGAATGTTATTCATATAATTACACACTTATTTCCATGCTCGATCATCTAACCAACCATATGTTATCTTGGTGGGTGATATCTCTCTAAACCTAGTACCTAATTCTACTTTTATACTCTAATTTAATCCAAGGCTATAGTTTTTCCTCCTTGGATTCCATGCATAACCATATTTTTTACTTATTTTATTCCATGTAGATCCAAATTGATTATTTCTCTGATTCCTTATACAGTCATAGCGATTCGTGATAACATGCTCCCTAACATACCTCCATATTTTTTGCCTCTCATGATGTTGTGGTATCTATATGCCTCAAACATAGTTTCCTCTATCATATACTTTCACCTTTTCAACCCTTTATTCTTATTTTATTTCACATTCCACCTTTTATTTCTCTACTACATTTGTATCTTGAGTAGATGAAGTGTTATTTTCTTATTAGAAGTAATCTTCATATTCATCTAATTTTTTGTAGGAATCTTCGTTATGGTCTTCTTCACTATATTTAGATTCATTCTCTACTTTGACATTTATTTGTTACTTATTAAATCTTATATATTTAACATAACTTATTTTTATTGTACCAAAGTTACATGAACTTCTTTTGAACATTAATATTTATGTCTCCCAAGGTATATAACCAAGGATATCCAAAGACAACATGTAATATATATATATATATATATATATATATATATATATATATATATATATATATATATATATATATATATATATATATATATATATATATATATATATATATATATATATATATATATAACATAAAAAATCTAAATGTAAAACACATCTTTCCATAGTGAGCTTCAAATATTCAAAAAACTGAATCTCCTTACCATCTATGTAAGCTTCTTTGATAAAATTTTCTTGAACATATAGATATTGATCCATATCTAAGTTGATGAGGTTATACTTATTGCTAGGGTTTATTGACATAACAAGCTTTTTAATTTGAATGAATCCATGAAAATAATATATTTAATGTTATTTATTTTGATTTAAACTATTTGAACCATTATCATCCATATCTCTTATTGCCTCACCATGATACTCTACCTCTCCATCTGCATCATTAGTAGCCTCCTCATTATATCAGTATTATTATCTTATTATTTTTTCTCATCGTCCTCATTTTTCACCTCCACATCACATAATTATTTTATTTCTCATATTTTCATTCTTCAAAATATGTCTTCTATGTCCCATCCAATTAAGAAAACCTATTCTATTTATTCCCACAAAAATTCACTAACTCTTTTCTTTGCTAAACAAATCACATCAATGCAAGACCCTTAAGATGAAGTAAAAACCATTTTATCAATAATTTTAATTGAAAATAACTCTCCTTAATTTGTCACCACTATTATCTAGAATCAATCATTATCTCTAGATAAAAATTTAAACCCCATGATCCACAATTCACAAAAAATTAAGGCTTCAGGTTTATTTGTATTCACTAGATCTCCTTTCATACTGAATGCCTAAGAACAAAAATATGTGAAGACATAGTTTTGAATATTTAATTTTAATTAACGAAAAATAATATTGGTTTCTCACCTAAAATAAAACATACGCTGATGCGAAATCATAATTTTATTTTTTTAGGTGATCCAATAACAAATTACAACTAATAAATGTCCCTCAATATAATTCCAAAATTGACGACATTATACTTTTTAGACGCATAATAAAGTCTAATTTAGAAAAATAAAAAAATCTCCAAAATCATAATATGAGCATATATTTATTGTTTATGCAACACATGATCATTTTTCATGAGCAAAGATATGGAGCCAATTCATAGGGTCAAATTTCTATGGCCATATCTCCTTTGATATTTCTCCAAATTCATAGTTTGAATACTTTTCATGAATATATTATAATAATATTTATGGCCATATTCAAATCACCAAAGTTTGAACTCTATGTTAAGAAAACTACCTTCTATAATATGTTAGCCTTATTATTAAACAAAACATATAAATACATAAACTTCCCAAAAAATATTCTCCCACATTAAAAAAACCACCACTCTTATATAAATTATGAATATATCCACATGTAGTAATGTAGACAATGCAAATAATCATGGAAATATGTGTAATAGAATGACAATCAACAAAACACAAGTGTATACACAAAAATCTAGTCACAAGCACTTGATAAAGCTAAATCTTTACATATTACAAACCATGTGAATTTCATACAAATTTATGACTCTTATTCACAATTTATCTATATTCATTTCAACACTTTGTTTTCCATTATTAATACACATAACTTCTAATGTGAAATTATCAAACTATCTAAGACTATATTCAGGTTATCTCCAATAGACGATAATTATCCTTGATACTTTTAGATAGATCCATGCTAGACATACTAAATCACACTACACTCTTGTCCACTTACAGTGGATACATCCACCACCAAATAATGAATAGTTTACCAACTTCAAAACATCCTTTTAAGTCTACCTATATTTTCAAGTGGTTAGCTAAAGGAAATTTTCAAATGAGTCCCTTGTAAATAAATGTCAAGATTAACTCACTGTCCCCATTTGGAATTCACTTTTATCAATTATTCATAGTATTTCAAGTTGATAAAATATACCCTATTCTCTTCAAATTCAAGATCTCTCACAACGATCAACCAATTCAATAGAATTCTAAATTAAGTCAAGATATATCATTGTCAAGTATCAAAATCATTTTATATCTACATAAATATAGTCAATGGATCACAATTGTAGATTAACTCTAGGTGAGATAACTACATGGAATTGATTTTCATCCTTATAGTATCGAATATATATGTAGTGATGAATCACCAATGGGGTGATTGATGTTAGCTCTAACCATTACACTCCCCTATTTTATTGTAGGTTTATAAGATATCAATATGCCCTCAGGGTTTTAAATCCAAGATAAGACAAAATTGGTTTTTTACATGGGTAAACCACATTTTATATATCACATATTAATTATCATTAATATGTGAATAAGGTGTATCGATTAATTTCTAAGCACAGACAATTAGGATAAACCTATAGTTCACCAACTGGAGCACATTATACTATTTTACACTTAAATCACTCGAGTCTAGAGATAAATTTTCCTTTTGCATCTCACTTTCCATATCTATAATTTTTATTTTTATATATTTTCACCTATCTTATTCAAATGGGACAAGTCCATAATCAGCAAACTAAAACAAATCATGTCATCATCTAATTACATTGGACCTAGCCAAATTAAGTTTTTGATTATGTGCATTATCTTAGACTTGAACATTCACCTCTTATTCAAATTTTAACTATCAAAAAGTAATAATAGTCAACAAAAACATATGTGCAAGCTACGTATATCTCTCTCTAGTGTTTTCTAAAAGAATCCCTTTTTCATATCTAATGAATCATAAAAATAAAAATAGTTAATCTTTGTATAGCTTTGTGATATTTTCAAATTTTAAATATATTAAAACACATTCAAAAAAAGTTTGTATTATAAAAAATAGGTTAAAACATATTAGAAATAATTAACTATTATTTTTGATCTATTATTTTTCTAAGTTAGTTCTCAATTTTAAATTTCTTTTCTCTTTGTTTTACTAGAAACTTTGTTCTGACTATTTGGAAAATCATATGAGATGTTATTATAGACAAATTGGTCTTCAATTTTATTTGAGTTATGGTGTGGGGATTACTAACCTATTACTCAATCCATTAGACAACATTATTCATATATTTTAGTTTTCACATACATCACATTATATCATAAATTGCTAAGGCTTTATTTTTTCCATCCATAGGAATCAATTGATCATTTTTTATTATAGTGCACTATTAATAAATTATCCTTGGGTAGTTACTCTTAATGTACCATAGATATGAGATATTGTGTGTATGGAAATCCTTCATAGTTAATGTCTTTATGTACATATTCACTATTTATTATTAGGATAAACATATCTAGAGCTTACACACTAAACACACCCTTGAAATTAGTTTCACCATTAATCCTTGTGAATTTATAACTCAAAAAAAATTATTTTTTTATTTCACCCATTTTAATTTTACTTTTTGTTCCACATTCTTGCATACCACTCAATAACATTACATCCTCTATTCATTTAAGGCATAGTGAAAGATTAAGTGTAATTCCTATTGAGGATATTCAAATTCCTTTAATTTATTCTAAATTGGATAACATATAGATTTTTTATCAATATATTGATGAAACCCTTCAAAACTACATACACATTGAATATAATGTTTGCGATAAAAAAGATAATCGCTTGACAATGAAACTATACATGATAATCAAGATAATTTAGAAAGATTCAATAAAATGGATCCCAATGAAATCAATGGAGTGGATCCTAATAAATTCCAATAATTATTTTATTATTGCCAACGATTTTGATAATGTCCTCAAAAAATGAATAAATTAGTCCAATTACTAAATAAATCTAAGACTACATGTTAAGAAAACATATCATCATATCTCAAGGTACTTTTCAATTAGTTAATCCCTAAATTTAAAATTTTATAGCTTACACTATTGTTCTCATCTTAATCTCAACCTTTACAGTTACATTTATGCAAACACTCCTATCTATGGGGGCATCAGTTTTACTTCAACATGTTAACATGTATATTTATAAAAGAGCATCATATATGCCTCTATATATTACTACACAAGGTCCAATTCAAAACTCACCTAATGCATCTTCTATTGAACAAACTATTATAGCCTTACATGCTTAAATATTATAATTAGAACAAAGTGTTTCCAAATATGCTTACTCGCTGGATTTGTATACTCTATTTCACAATCCTTTGGCACTTGTGATAGACTCTTACCAACTACTAGTTGGTTTTCTGGCTCCCAAGCTACCACTCTATTAGGGTAATAATGATCCAAAGTAACATCTATGTTCAATCCATGTAGCATGTTTGGAATATGACTATAAGGAAAAACTACTCACCAAGATCTTTCCATGAAGTCTTAATGACTATTTCTATGATAGTTATATAATATTCATCTTCAATCAGTTAGAGCATTCAAACCATTGGCAGATCAACTCTTCTCACACTCTTCTATCAACACTGATGAAAAATATCCTATACACAATTTTATAAACTAAATCAAGGGTGAAATGAGCTGATTAGTGAATATGTTTTTTAGTAAAAGACCATGCTAGAAAAGATGAAAAATCTATGGCAGATAATGAACTACTAGATATCCCCACACAAAGCTTGCTCGCACCCCTCCATGAATCAATCAGATTTGATAAATTTAAATTCTTTATGAGCCATGTCAAATAGTCAAACAAAGGGAATTTAAGCTCATATAGTTAAAAAAATTAAAATATTCACCAAGTGTTATAGCTACATCAAATGCCATTTTTCAAAACAAGATAAACTATAAATTAAAATATAATAAAATTTAAAGTGAAGTAAAATTAATATTTAATGCAATATTTCAACCATAAAACAAGCTTCAATTAATACTTCCATCATGTAGACAGTTTACAAGGTTACCACAACATCCTCACATCTTGTTAAAAAAATTAATTAATTGAATCATATCTCTACCTCCTCCATTTGAGCTTGATTTGACTAAGATGTGATTTAAGGGATTTAATATTAATGGCTATTGTGACTTTCAAATATGTATTAGGCAATCTAAAAATTAGTGTTAGTAGTTAAGGCACAAGATACAAGATATTATTTATGATTACTTTATCGATCAAAGCACACCCGTAAATGAAGTAAAACCATAAAAAATGATAATACAAAGAAAAAATATTTATTAATCCTTTTTCCAACAATGTTTTAGTAGAAAATATAGATAGTTCAAATGTACATCATCCATTTAATGAAAATCCTCCTCCTTAATTATATGGGCATGCTATGTATGTATTTATTGGAACAATTATTGACACATTATCACCATGTCTAGTAATCATATTTGATGATAGCCATATCAATTATGATGATATTTATAGTCCTGAAACATCTTTCAAAGCATACAATAATAATCAACCCTTCCATACTGTAATGATCGATAATGATTCAAGTGAAAATGTATGTACAATGAAAATCCTTTACAATCTAGGATACACAAAGAATTATCTAAAAGATACATCAAGGGTAGTCATAGAATTCAATAGGTATATACAAGATACTATAGTAAATATAGTGTTACCTCTCCAAGTCAATTTTATAATTGTTTTAGTCCCATTTATAGTCTTACAAATCATAGCGGTCTTAAATATATTATTTGGACACCCTTGGATACAAAATATTCATGTAATACCATATGTAGTGCATATATGCCTCAAGTACACACATTTTAATCAAGTGGTCAAATTTTAGGGAAGTCCTTATGAGTACCCTCTAATACCAATGGTAATTCCTCCTCATCTGCCACCACCACATTAGTTGGTTATGGCATGTTCTAAGAGCACCATAAAAAAATTATGAAACTTACTCCAAAACATAATATAAATATAACTAGTGCACCCATTCAAGATAATAATGAAGATTCAATTGTGGAACACATACACAATTTTTATATACAACCATTTCAAGGGGAATGTTACACACTATCCTAAGTAAAAAGATTCAAATCAAAAATTTATTCAATTTTTAAAGAAAATTAAATATTCTAAAGTGCATCCTAATATGACAGCTTCAATAGTTTAGCATGTTATATAGCGAACACAAGAAAATAATTCTTATCCTATTCTATATCAGACTCCACCAAATATTACACCTTCTTTAGTTACATATTTGATAACATATTCTATAAGCAGTGATGAGGATAATTAAAATTATTAACTCAATGAATTTTTAAAATTTAGATGCACCTACTTGTATCACTCTCCATCCATATAAAATCACTCTCCAATTATTATATCCAAGAACACACTATGATCCCTCAACTTATGGGATCATACGGTAGTTGCCATTAAAAAAAATATAAAATGTAAAAAAAATCAAATAGTTCAAAATTCATATACATAAAAAGTATTAAAAAAATCAAAACATTTACAGAAAATAAAAAATCGTGACTTAAGAATGACATGAGATGTTAGTTTACTTATTTACATATGTTATTGATCAAATATTTTGGTAGATAGAATATTATTTTTATCATACAGGCATGCATTTCATGAGGTATATGAACACGATACAAGACATATAATGTATATGCATTGTTATATATTTCATTCTCTTATACCAAGTGGTCATGCCTATGATGGGGTAATTATTTCTACAAGTTACATAATAATAGGTTACATCTATATATGATGTCAAATGAAATATCAAGCTACATTTATTATAATTATCTTACTAATCACTCATATTTTGCATTATGATACATGGAAATGCTACTTTTATAAAAATATGACATTCATAAATATGGATATAATAGACTAGTTTTCACTTGTTATATGTTCCTTCAATGATGTTCAATTTCTTGCATGATAGCTAGATATTCCTTTCTTATTGTGTGTGACCCTTGTCTATTGTGTGTAAGGTTATCATACATATAAATAATATATATTTTGGTATATGCGACATATAAACATGTCCATTAACTATGTCCCTTGGCCTTATATGTGAAACAATTTATTATATAACAGTCTAAAATGTCCCTTCTACATATTCCCACCTTATGTGTGACACTAGGTAAGTGCACAGAGTTAGGGGATAATTCCATGGAAATTTTATGTAATATTATCACATTGATGAATAACACAATCACATTATTTAATTAACATGACCATGTTATTTAAATTATGGCTTGATAATTATTGAGCCATAATGCAATCACGTTAATGTATAACATGATCATGTTATTAGATAACGCGATCACATTAATGTAAAACAAAAATGTGATCATGTTACTATTATTTTTGCACATTTAAATAAATGGAAATAATGTTACTTAATAGGTAACATGATTATTTTATTGATAACATAATCATGTTCATACTATTTTTTGCATAAAAGCATTTGGGAAATGCACATGAAGGCAACATTGGCCAGAAACTTACATTTACTACTCTAAATTTTAAGTATAAGAATTTAAATTTATTTTAGTAAATATAATAAATTAGGGTCACTTAGCATCTAATATATTTGGTCTCATATTTTCACACCTTACGATATGAAAAATAGTTTTTTGAAATCCAATCAAGTCAATACTTAGGCATTTTTCAAGGTTTAAGTATTAAACCTAGAGATTTCAAGACCTATTTTTTGTAATTAATGTTTATTTTTGGTAAAAATATAGTAATTTTTTGGTTTTTTGTGCCTTCTAGATTAATTCATGGCATTTCTAAGAATCTTAGGTTTTCTAAAATTAAATTTTGTAAACCACTCACTTTGAAATTGATGCAAAATGGTGTGATTGGGGTAGCATAGGTACAATGATGACCTACACACATCAAAAAACCAATTTATGTTAGTTTCACTTGATCATCATCCCTTCCTCATCCCTGTTCACTTCCTACCCATGCCTCATCACCCCGAATCACTCTCTCATATTTTGTCATTGTCCCTAACCACTCTCTCATTGAACATCATTATCCCTAGTCATCTATAATCACTCTATCATCATCCCTAATTATTCCCTCATTAACCCTCACTAACCCTCATCATCTCCAATCACTCACTCGTCATCCCTCATCACTCCTTCATTGATCCTCAACATCCCTCATCATATTTAATCACTCCTTCATCATCCCTAATCACCCCCTCATTGGCTCTCACCATCCCTCATCATCCCTAGTCACTTCCATGGCTCTCACCATCCTTAATCACCATTTAATCATCCCTGATCACTCCTTCCTCATCCCTTAGCATCTATAATCACTCTTTTATTGACCTTCACCATTCTTCATAATTTATAACCTTTTAGGCTCATCATCCCTAATCACTCTCTAATTGACCCTCACCATCCCTCATCATTCCTAATCAATACTTCATCATACCTCATCATATCTAATCACTCATTCCTCATTCCTCATCACCTCTAGTCACTCCCTCATTAATCATCATCATCCCTCATCATCCCTACTCACTCCCTCATCCTCCCTAATCACTCCATCATTGATCGTCACTGTCCCTCATCATCCTTATTGAATCCCTCATCATATCTACTCAATTAATCCTCATCCTATCTACTCAATTAATCCTCATCCATGCTCATCCTTAATCATTCCATCTAATACCTTGATGGTGATATTTTGTTGGGTTTCAACAATTTTAGGAGTTACAAGTGGAGATTTGAGTAATCACATAAAATATAAGACATAGTGATCAAAATGATTTCAAGGAAAATTTGAAACATAAATATTTAACACCTGTGATAAAATATGGGCCTATTAGAAATGATGTAAATCACAATTTAAAATCTACCAAAAAATAGAAGTAGGTAGAACCACCATAGCACCAAAAATAGGTAGTAAATACATGATAATCACCAAGATATGTGATTTCATAAAACCAATCAATTACTTTCCATATGAGCACATTTTATGATCTAAATAATTACATTGAAGGCCTTCTATTTATATGTCTATTGATTAATTCATCATACAAGAGAGTGGAAAATAATTTTCAAATGATTATAATAAGTATTTCAAGATTGGAAAGTGGTGATTAATTCATAAATTCAATATTAAATCCAATGAAGAGTGTCACACTATGATTATCTACTTGCACATCTTGAGAAGTGAGTACAAGTTATCTGGCATTATAGAAAGGTAAGTACATAATAAATTATGAACCTAATGATATGGTTGGTACTAAAAATATATGTATTTCCCCCAACAAGAAACTATATGAATTAAAAATATTGTTTCATTAATAAATGTATATCAATGGTGAGCCATTACACTTCATCATTTCCAATTGAAGTCAAAAGAGTTTAATTGATCCTAAAAGCATAAACTAAGAAATTAAAATTGAATTTTATACATCATCCATAACCATATGCTAGTTTATGGTCTAGTGTAGGCCTTGAGAAGTAGATCACCTAGTAGTGTCACTTTGTATAGAAAATCAAACTTTTTAAAGATGCAATACTTTATGACATCTCACAATTAGGGGTGTGTGATGTTTTATATGTGGTCAACCATATATTTACCATTATGAATTTTATGTTAACTCCTATAATGAATGCATTCATTGTAAGATGTTGAACGACATCCTCTAGCCCTTTACCTATGTCATCTTTTTAATCTACCTTGATGACATCTTAATCTTTATAAAACATGGTATGGACATCTACACCATGATAAAATAGTTTTTCACATTTTTTAGAAACATATAATTATGATAACATGAATAAATGTTCATTTTTCATGCAAGAGATAAAATATTTGGGACACAGTATACACACAAGCAGTGCATGTGTGAACTTAAACAAGATTAAAGTCATAAAGGAATGGGAAACACTAAATTAATTTTCATCTGATTAAAATATTATCATAATTATAAAATTATACAAGAGATTTGTGTTTAATTTTTATCGTTTAAACCAAACTACCAAAGGTGGAATCGAATAAAGTTTCATCTAATCAGCTACACAATAAAGATAATTTGATGTACTAAAATTTAGAGTCTATTTCATATTAATACTTATGTTAATTGAATATAAATTTAGAATATCATCCAATTAATTTAGTAATAAAATTGACTATAAAAAATGGGTATTAACACCATAAGTCCTAGAAAAGATTTAATTTCTATTATAATGGATTAAACGATATATGATTGCAATCAAAGATATCTTTAGAGTATATACTTATATCAGATGATGAGATAGTGATTAGTGATGGTGAGGGATGGTGAGGATCAATGATGGAGTGAAGAGGGATGGTGAGGGATGGTGAGGGTCAATGATGGAGTGATTAGTGATGATGATGGATGAAGAAATATTGATTAAGGATTATGAGGGATAAGGAGGGAGTGATTAGGGATGGTGATAATCAATGAAGGGGTGATTAGGGATGATATTTTAAAGTGATTATAGATGATGAGAGATAATTAAGGTCAATAAGGGAGTGATTACAGATGAGGAGGGATGAGTAGGGAGTGAATAGGGATGAGCAAGAGATTAGGGAGGATGCATGATGAGGAAATAGTGATTATGGATGTTGAAGGATAGGAAGGGAGTGATTAGGGATTATGAGGGATAGTGAGGGTCAATGAAAGAGTGATTATGGTTGATAAGGGAGTGATTACATATGACTAGAGATAGTGAGGGTCAATGAAGGAGTGGTTAGGGATAATGAGGAATGATGATAGAGTGATTAGGGGTAATGAGGGATGAGTAAAAAGTAATCAAGGATGAGGGAGAGATGATGAAAAAATAAAATTAACACAAAGTGGTCATTTAATTATTATAGTTTATGAAAATGACCTAAACTTCCCTAATCACACCACTTTGTGTCATGTTTAAAGTGAGTAGTTTTCAAACTTTGATTTTGACAAACCTAAGACTATTATAAATGCTAGGAATCAATCTTAAAGGCACAAAAACCTAAAAATGAATATATGTTTACAAAAAATAGACATCAGTTAAAAAAATGGTACTAAAATCCCTAGGTTTAATAAATAGACCCTAAAATTTCTAAGTACTAACCAGAATTGAATTTTGAAAAAATATTTTCCATGTCATAAGGTGTGCAACTATGAGACCAAACATATCATGTGCTAAGTGACCCTAATTTCTTATGGATGATGAGAGACAATGAGGGAGTGATTAGGAATGATTAGGGATAGTGATGGTCAATGAGGTAGTAATAAGGGATGATAGAGTGATTAAAAATGACTAAGGAAAGTGAGGTTCAATGAGGGAGTCATTAGAAATAATTAAAAATGATGAGAGAGTGATTAGGGGTGATGAGGCATGAGTAAGAAGTGATCAAGGATCAAGGAGGGATGATGAACAAGTGAAATTAACACAAAGTGTTCATTTGATGTTTTTAATTCATCATTGTGACCTATGCTACCCCAATCACAACACTTTGCATCAATTTCAAAGTTAGTAGTTTAAAAAATTCAATTTTAACAAACCTAATACTCATAAAAATGCTAGGAATCAATTCAAAAGGCATAAAACCCTAAAAAATAACTATATGATACCAAAAATAGACATCAATTACAAAAAGTATGTCTTAAAATCTCTAGTTTTAATACTTAGACCCTGAAAATGCCTAAGTACTAACTGGATTATATTTTCAAAAACTATTTTCCACATTGTAAAGCATGAAACTCTAAGACCAACTCTATTAAATGCTGAGTGACCCTAATTTTTTATATTTAATAAAATAAATTTAAAGTATACAAAAACAAATGTAAAAATATAAATGTAAACATAACATTTAGAGTAGTAAATATAAGCTTCTGGCCAAAGTTACCTTCATGTGAAACTCCTACATGATTTAGGGTGTTGCAAATATATAACATGATCATGTTATTAAGCAATGTGATCATGTTATTAATGTGATCACATTATTAAGTAACATGATCACATTAATATCATGATCATGTTAATAGTGTGATCACATTATTAGTATGATCATGGTATTTTAATTTGAATTCAATTCCCATTCCTTTTGGCTCAAAAATGACTTGGATCATCAAGCCAAAGGCTTGGACATCAACATATAGCCAATTTTTGAAAGGTCTTAAAATAAACCACAAATTTTAACTTTTATTTCCAAGTGCAATATGAATTTCAACATGAAAATTCAAATACTTGATACCGTTGGGATGAGAAAGCTCTCCTCTTTCCAAAAATATTATTTTTATAATTTGTGGACTGATTTAAGTTTTTGGACTATTTATTTTTGACTATGCCTTTTTTAGGCCACTATATGTTGTAAACATACATGCCTATACATATTCATGTAATTTATCTTTGATTGGTCCAATTTAAAAATAAATTACATGGAAACATAGTAGGCCTAATTCTACACACATTCAAAAAAATTGATTTTCATTTTTTTGAGGTATTTAGGCCTGACTCACAGATGACTATCTAATGAACCCAAAAACTATCACGACAAAAAATACCAATAGGCCAATATTCTGAATAATAATTTGTATTGATTCATATTGAATGACTTGAAATAATTATAAACCCAAACCAAGCTTAAAAAAGCCTCAAGTCAAAATTTAGAGTTGACATAAAAAAAAATTAAAAGATCTAAAGTCTAAAAAAATGTTTATTTTTAGTAGCTATTATTTATAGTAAGTTTTGCATGCAAGCACATACAACCCTAAAATTTTCTTGAAATAACCTAAATACTAAAATTATCCTATGGGATGAAATTCAACTAAATTTGACATCCAATTCTAAAAATATACAATTTCTAAAAATAGAATTTTTTTGATAAAATCATTAAACATTAATTTTAGACCCTCATGATCACATTAAGTCTCTATAAATATCAAAATCAAATTTAAATGGATAAAATGGCTCAGGAAAGAATTGAAATTTTTGATACGGTTGTTTTGGCATATAGAAGAGATCAAATAGAGTTACGGGTCAAAAGCTATGGCCTCTAGAAGGTTGGCCTATTTTTTTTGCATCATTCTCCTTCGGTTGAAAATAACTCATCTCTCATGAGTTGGATTGAATATATTGCTGCCTTTTGTCTTTATCAATATTCTTCATATCCCATTCTGTAATCCAAGTGTTTTCTTCTTGATGCAATCCTTCCCACTACATGAAATACCTGTTATGATTCCCTTACCTTGTGCTCACTATCTTGATATCCAAAATTTACACTATTTTTTCTTTATTCTTCTTTGGCAGTTACTACCCCAATTTACTTCTTCATCTTCACCATCTTCTCCATGGAATTTATATAAATCTAAAACATTAAATACTAGATATATATCAAAATACTATGGTAAACTCACCTCATATGCATTATCAATAATATTCTTCACAATCTCACATGGTCCAATTTTTTTGTACTTTAACTTGTTGTATGTGCCTTTTGGAAATCTTTGGATCTGATTCTTACATCTGCTACTACTTTTTATTTCTCATTACTTTCCTACAACTTTCTTCTTACTTCTTGAAACTATTACATATGCTCTGCAAATGCTTTTGCATCATCACTAATTCAGTCTGCAATTTGAAATTGTACCAAATCTAAAATACCCATAGAATTTCTCCAATAAATAATTTGAAAAGGTTAATTTCTTATTTATCTATTCACTAAACTATTATATTCAAACTCAGATTGTGGTAAAGCCAAGTCCCATTGCTTGGGCTTCTCTCCTACTATGCATAGCAATAAATTTCCCAATATACTATTCATAACTTATGTCTATCCATATGTTTGTGGGTGATATGGACTACTGAATTTTAGCTTAGTACTCATCTTCTTCCATAAAGTCCTCTAAAAATGACTTAGAAATTTCATGTCCCTATCTGAAGTAATAGTTTTTGGAACACCATGTAATCTCACAATATCCATAAAAAATAATTCTACAACTCTATTGGAATCATTGGTTTTATTACATGCAATGAAATGAACCATTTTGTAAAATCTATCTACAATAACAAAAATTAAATCATTACCTCTTTGTGTGTTTGGCAATCCTAATGCAAAATCCATACTTAAATCTATCCATGGCCCTCTTGAAATTGGTAATGGCATGTAAAGTCTTGTATTTAGTGCATGTCCTTTAGCCACCTAATATATTCTACCCCTTGAAACATACCTTGTCACATATCTCTTCATATGTTTCCAAAAATAATTTTCCTCCACCAAAGCTATTGTCTTCATCTTACCAAAATGTCCAACCAAACCACCACTATGTAATTCTCTTATTATATTGTCTCGTAGAGACCCAACTAGAATGCATAATTATTTCTCTTTGAAGAAATAGCTTTCATGTATAAGATACTCATCATGGATAATATATTTCCCACCTATTAATGGATTCTTTTATTTTTCAACTATCTTACAAAATATGGATCAGTATCATATAATTATTTGGTAACTTTAAATCCAACTACATAACTAACCATAGTAGTTAATAATTATACCCTTCTACTCAATGTATTAACTACTTGATTATACTTTAATGATTTCTACTTCAACACAAAAGTATACCCCTATAAGAAAGAAACCCACTTTGCATGCCTACTATTCAACTTCTTTTGTGTACTCACATGCTTCAAAGCCTTGTGATCTATAAATAGTATAACCTATTTAGGCACCAGATAATGCCTCCAATGTCTTAATGCTTATAAAATTACATAAAGTTTAACATCATAAGTAGAATAATTCATTATTACCTCAATCAATTTCTCACTGAAATTTTTTATTGGCTTTCCTTCTTGACTCAACACAACACCAATTCCCACAAATGAAGCATCACAATCAACCTCAAACACTTTGTTAAAATACAATAATGCTAAAAATTTTCTTTTAATAATCTTATTATTCAAAATTTCAAATATTTTTGTGGCAGCTCTAATCCATGCAAATTCCTTCCCTCTCATGCAATATACTATTGGTACCACAATACTACTAAATTTTTTAATAAATTTCCTATAAAAAGTTGTTAAACAATGGAAACTTCTTACCTCTGTAATGATTTTTAGAATAGGCCACTCAAAAATCACCTTTATCTTTTCTTCATCCATTTTCACACCTTCTTTTGAAACTATAAATCCCAAAAATACCAAACTATTTTGCATAAACTTGCACTTCTTCAAATTTGAATATAACTTCTCCTTTCTTAGCAAATCCTTTACCACTCTCAAATGTTGTAACTGCTATGCTTTAGTCTTATTGAATATCAAAATATCATCAAAATAAATAACCAGAAACTTGCTAATATATTATCATAGCACTATATTCATCACCCTTATAAATGTGCTAGGGGTATTAGATAATTTGAATGACAACACCATCCACTAATATAAGTCATCCCTAGTCTTGAATGTAGTTTTCCACTTATCTCCTTCATGAATCTGATAATAACCAGTCCTTAGATCAATCTTGGTAAAATATTTTTCTCCTATAAGTACATATATCATATCATCTAAATAAGGTATAGGAAACTTATAATTTATTGTAATTTTATTAATTAATCTACTATCCACACACATTCTCCATCCTCCATTTTTTGGAGTTAGAAATGTTGGTGTTACACATGGACTCATACTCTCCCTTATCACCTTATTCCTTAGCAATTTAATAACCTATTTATTTAATTTTTCATTTCCTATTGGACTCATCTTATAAGCTTCTTGATTGGGTAGAGTTGATCCTAGAATCAAATCAATGTGATTTTGTATATCTCTCTTTGGTGGTAAACTATCTAGAATCTCATCAGGCATAACATATGTATATTATTTTAACACTCTTACTACTTATGTTGTTATTGGCACTATTTTTGTTTCTTCATTATTTGTTACTAATGCATAGTAATAACCTACTACCTTCATATCTTCTTTAGTAGAGATCATGCTTTTTATCTTCTCTTCCTCTTTAAAAAGTAACAAAACTAACTTTATACCACCTTTCCAAAAAGTGTATGTGTTCTTGTCTCCACCATGAATTAATTTCCTATCAAATTTCCATGGTCTTCCCAATAACACATGACATGCATCTATCAAAATAACATCACGCCATATTTCATCATTATAATTCTTTCCTATAGAAAACTTGATGAAGCACATTTTACCTACTATAACTTCATTCCCTTTCTTAAACCATGAAATTTGATAAGGATTAGGATGCTTGAATAAATTGAATGAAACTTGAATGGTTTTATTGAAACTCAGATAGAAAATATATATACAAAGGAAAATGGTTTGAAAAATTATAACTACAAAATAGTTATGACACTTGTACCTAATCGACACTAACTGAAAACTTTAGATAAATAACTAAACAATGTAATAACATTCAAGCTACACTAATATTCCCCATTTTATTACATTATTTTTAAAAATGTAACCCCAGAATAGATCAATTTTCACCTTCTCAATTCACATGGTGAGTATATCTACTATCTGTGAATCCATCAGGTAGTACTGGAGCTAAATGTGGTGGTTCAAGACTTGTTATCTAATGTAATGACACTAAACCTCAATGTGTTTTGTTCATTCATGAAATATTGGATTTTTCACAAGCTTTAACATACTTTGATTATTATAGAATAGAATGGGTGGCTGATCTTTAGGAATCTCCATATCAAATAGAATGTGATGTATCCATATTGCTTCACACATATCTCCTCATGTAGCATGATACTCTACATTTTTATATGAGAGAGCAACTACTAATTAATTTTTTTTGATCCATGAAATGGGTCTAGATCTAAGATGAAAAATGTATCTTGAAGTAGATTTCTTATCATCAACAGATCAAGCATAGTTTGAGTTAGTATATCCCTACAAGAATAACTAACTATATTTTAGATGATATTCAAGTATAACTTAGACATATCTCAAAACATATTTTATTGAAACCGAGTGAAATTTCTTCATTTCTTACACAAATTTGGAGATATAGCTCACAATAAAACATATATCTAGTCTGGTGTAGGTCAAGTAGATGAGATTCCTAATGAGTTATCTATAGAGAGTTACATCCACTTGAGGGGAATCCTAGAATTGAGAGAGTTGTAAACATTTATCCATCAGTGTTGAAAGAGGTTTACAATATGACATTTTGTACTTTTCCAAGAGTGTCTTGGTTTATTTCATTTGAGAGATAAAAATGTGATTCTATTTCTGCCATATCTCCAAGCCACGATAATAATTTAGTAGCCCAAAATAAGTCATATCAAAGGATTTTTTTAGGTCATTATTTATTACATCAACAAGATCATCTGAGCTACCACTGATAAAAAAATCATCCACATACAAGACAAGATTGACAATAGTTTTACCCACCTTCTTGATATATAAATTAGAATCATAGGGGTTATGAATGAAACCATGTTATAATAATTGATCATGTATATTTATGTACCATGCCTAAGGTGCTTGTTTAAGTCCATAAAGTGACTTAACTAGATGACATACCTTTTATGGATGTTTGTCATCAATGAAACCTTATAGTTGGGTCATGTATACTTATTCTTTTAGATCACCATTCAGGAGTGCACTCTTGACATCCATCTACTAAAGTTTCCATCCATATTGTGCTACCAGTGTGAAAATAACTCTAATGTTCTTGATCTTTATGATGGGTGCAAAGGTCTATTCATTATCAATGCCTTCTTACTGAGCATAACCCTTTACAACAAGTCATGCTTTGTGTTTGTTGATGGATCCATCTGCCATGTAATTTATTTTGAAAATCCACTTATAGCCAATATATTTCTTCCCTATAAGTAGACCAACAAGTTCACACATACCATTTTTGATGAGGGCATCATATTTAGCTTCTATGGTTGTCTTCCACTAAGGTTGACTTAAGGATTCTTAAATTGTCTTTGGTTCGATGATATCAACTATTGAACTTATGAGTGCAAGATTGACTTCATGTCTCACCTATCTTCTTGTTCAAACTCTAGATGAAGTGTCTAGAGGAGAACTCAGGTCTGAGTCCTTAATTTTAGAATCTATCCATTTAGGATGTCGATGTGGCTACTAATTTAATGAAGAATTTCACTTTCTTGTATCTCACCTTCTTCATGCTCATCATCTAATAGTGGTAAAAGTATGTGAGAGGTGATCTGGTTTGTCTCCTTCTATGCAAATGAGTCAAATGATGACTCATCATAGACCATGCCATGACTTTCATAAATCTTCTTTATCTTAGGATCCATGAGATGTTATGATTTGGAGGTAGTGTTATACCCCAAGAAAATACACTAGAAGGTCTTTAGTTTGATCTTCTTCCTCTTTTTATCTTGGACATGCATAAATAAGTACAACCAAATAGTCTAAAAAGGGAAATCGATGGATTACAACCACTCCATACCTCTTCCAATTTTTTATCTTACAAGATATTTGTTGATGCTCTATTGAGAAGATAGATAGCCATTTATACTACTTCTACCCATAATTGTGTCATCAACTTTGTATTGGATAGCATATAATGAGCCATCTCTTTGATTGAGTGATTTTATCATTCTACTATTCCATTTTTTTTAGGTGTATAGTGAGCAGTTAGGTGTTGCTTGATGTTATGTTTCTTTAAGAATGTTGATAACTCTTTTGATGTAAATCTTCCCCTTGATCTAAGTAGAGGATTTGAAATCACTTCTTGGACTGTGTAACAACATGTTGATGGAAGGCCTTGAAATATGCAAGGGCTTCACTCTTCTTTTTGAGAAAGAACATCCAATTATTGAAATAAAAATCATCAAAAAATAATTGAAAGTACCTGGATCATTGAAGGAATTATTGCAGGGGTCCACACAAATTGGCATGCACCAGAACAAGTCATTCCTTGGCATTAGAGGAACTTTGCTCGAATGAAACCTGATGTTGTTTTCTTGCAAGATAATGAGGAAATATCGGTAAATAATGGGAAAGCTAAATAATTCTATGTACCATTGCCTTAAAACTGAGATAAAAGAGGGAACCAATAGATAGATTCCCATAGTAGTAGTGCCAAAGTGTAGTAGATTCTACCATAGAAAAAATGAGTACAACTTCATTAGTTGATACTATATCTAAGGTAAATAATTGATCCTTCAATAAGGCTTTAAAAATAACCTAATGTTTTTGAAAAATGAGACAGAATTTGATGCCTTCCTAGACTAGAATATCTACTTTTATCTTATGGTTCAAAAGCTAATTGATAGATAAGAGATTTGTTGTCAAACCAGGGACATAAAGTACCTTTGTGAGAACACAACATCTTGTCCTGAGAGGAATGATGACACTTCTTATTCCTTCTACAACATACTCTTTATCTTCAGTAATTCAAACTCAATCTCTAGCTAAGTGAGTTATCAGTGAATTAATGAGTTTGTTACATCTAGACATGTGCTTGTTGGAACCAGAGTTTATCAACCAAACTTTGATCACTATATTCAAGGTTTGGGAGACTATTAAAATCTCATCATGGGCTCCATCTACTATGTATTCTACTTCTTCATCACCAGATGCATTCTTCTCTTACTTTGTGATGCTACATGCCCTTTTTGCTTCCATTATCGAGGACATATTTTAGATTTTTATGAATCTTCTTTACTGGAAGATATCTCTCGACTAGATTGGCCTTGAGCCAAGGCATTATACCAATAATGATCATTATTATGCTTGTGGGTTTTACAAATCTAACACCACCACTTCAACTTCTCAATATTCTACTATTGTTGATGTTGTTATGGCTGCTTTGGTGGTACCTTCTTAAATTTTGGATCATATTGCCTGGAGATCAGGGCTTTATCCTCAAATTATTCATGCATAGATTGAATTGCTTCCTCTTTTTTAAGCAAATTGACTAGTTCTTCAAAATACACTACTTACTTGGTAATGTTGAGTGTTGTAACGAATGTGCAAAATTGAGATGGGAGAGCTCTTGGTGTGATCAGAACCAACATATTATCCTAAATATTTTCTCTAAGTGCAACAAGTTTTGTTCATAGTTCTATAACCTAGCATAATAACTCCTCAACCTTTTCACCTGATTTCATACGGAATGTATGAATAAGTGATTGTAGATTCAAGATTTTGGTTTGGTTCTTCACCTTAGAAATTGTGGACAAAATGTCCCATGCCTCTTTTTATGTTTGTATATCACAAATGTGTGATTAAAATTCATTAGTAATACTAAGATTTATCATCATGAGTTCTTTTGCATTAGACTTATCGAACTTCCTTTGCTCATTAAGTCTAGCAGGATGGGTCATTATTCTAGTGATAATGCCCCATAATTTTTCAAATTAAATAATAATCCACATCTTCATCTTCCAGGTGGAAAAATTAGGCCCTTTCAATCATTGGGCATTTGAAAATAACAACATGGGTGCAGACATTTTCTAAAGTTTTCCTTACTTTAATTTTGCAAAGTAATTACAAGCTAGAACAAGAATTTATTGCTTCAAAGCTTTAAAAATTTATGTATTTGAATGATTTACCTTGGAGGGTTTTTCTCCAATATATCACGTCCCATGGATTTGGGTATTTGACTGCACTCTCTTGATTTTGAGGAATGCTCAATAGACTTCTACTCTTGGCATGATTTTTATAGGTCCTAGCTTCCTAAGGCATTGATTTCAAGAATTATCACCTTTCAAAGGGTTGGTAGTAGGCTACATGCATCAATCCAAATGGATTATACCACTCTAACTTCCAAAAAAATACTTCTTATATATTGTTACGCATCAATATTTAAATGGGGAAGTGTCATTGGCCTTTCTTCCATGCTTTGCACTTGGCTGTATTCTTTACTACAAATTTCCATATGCTTGGTTAGTTGTCTCTTATGTGATGATACATAGTTATAGGATTTTACCAAACTTCGGTTACTCTATATTTAGGCTACTTCTACTTTTACACACTTCTCACTCACTATGAAATTTACTCTCCAGGCTTTGCTTCACTTCTTAGATAGCAAAGTGATTAAATTGAATGAAACTTGAATGATTTTATTGAAACTTAGATAGAAAATATATATACAAAATGAAATGGTTTGAAAAACTATAACTACAAAATAGTTACGACACCTATACCTAACTTATGCTAACTAAAAACATTAGCTAAATAACTAAACAATGTAATAACATTCAAGCTACACTAACAATGCTTTTCACATTGTAGATCTAGTTTCTCAATCATTTCTTTAGAAACCATATTTTCACAACTACCACCATCTATAATTACTTTGCATACCTTTCCACCTAAAGTATATCTTGTTTCAAAAATATTTAATTGTAGATATACATCACTACCTTATTTATTCTACACTTTTTCCTTCCTTGGAGTGATCATGGCTCTTCTCATCATGAGATTATCTCAAACATCTACTAGTGCCACTTCAGTATTCTACTCTTCTATTTTAGCATCAGCTAAATTTATTGTTGGGTGATCTTCTTGACTCCTTTATTGATCTTGATAGTGTAGACACTTAAATGCTCTATGACCTTCTTATCCACATATATAATAGACATAAGATCTACGTTGATTCAAAAACCATCCTCTAGCACCACTATAACCTCATCCTCTTTGAAATCCTCTTCCTCTTTGTTGGTATTGAAACCCTTGCCTATTATCATCTTGCCTTTCTACACCACAAGATGATTCACCTTTATTGACATTAAAGTCACCTCTGGTGGTATTAAACCCACCTCATCCGCTTACTGGAGGGGATCTACCTCTTTTTGGACCAGTAGATATCCTTCTAAAATTGTATTTATTTTGTTTTTCTTCTACCTTCAAAGCTAATTGATAAGCCTCATCCATGTTAAGTATTCTATGCATGTTTAATTCATCCTGAATAGAAAATTTCAAACCATTTAATACCTTATATCCATCTATTCTTATTTTTCATCATGCTCCACTTGTATGGAAAGATTATAAAATTCATTTGTATACTCTTGTATACTGTGATCTTTTTGCCTAAAATTCTAAAATCTTTTGTATAGGGTTTATGCATAATCCACAAGAAGAAATTTGTCCCTCATCTTATTCTCCATATTTTTTCATTAATTAATCTTTTCTTTATTTTTTCCTTGTCTCTCTTTCTATAGGTGATCCCACCAAATCATTGCACGACCTTTCAATTTCATGCATGCAAACTTTACCTTCTTGTCTTCTCTCATAGTCTTCCACATGAAGAACTTCTCCATGATATTCATCCAATATATCAACTCCTATAATTTTAAACTACCTTCATAATCTAGAACATCAACCTTTATTCCTCCAATTCTTCATTTTAAATCATGAACCATCTTCTCTTTCATCGATGCTAGTTACTCTTGTTGTTCTTATTGCTAAACATTTTCATCGCTATCTATGTCTTCCTCATCACCACCTTATCTTCTATATTGATTGGTGATAACCTATATTAATTATTAAACTTACCTCTATAGATATTATATAGTCTATTTCATTTGTTCAACACCTCCTCATCCTCTCACCGTTCTTTACTCCTCAAAGATTCAAACTTGCTCTGATACTAGATAATGAACCCACAAACTATCAAGATAAAAAAATAAAAATGGGCCAAGATTGAAAATAATAACATGTATTGATTCATATTGAAAGAATTGAAATAATTACAAACCCAAACCATGCTTTAATAAGCTTCAACTCAGAATTTAGAGTTGACATGCAAAAATTCAAAAAAACTAAAGTCTAAAGCAATGCCTATTTTTAATGGCTGCTATTTATAGTAAGTTTCATATTCAAGCACATGTAGCTCTAAAAATTTCCCAAAATAACCTAAATAGTAAAATTAGGCTATGGGATGAAATTCAACTGAATTTTATGTTTGGTTCTAAAAATAGAAAATTCCCAAAAAAATCATTAAACATTAATTTCAAACCTTCAGATGATCATGTTTAGCCTCTAAAAATTATCAAAATCAACTCTAAACAAGTAGATCCACTTAGAGAAGAATCTAAATTTTTGATATAGTTTTTTTGGCATGTGGAAGATCTCAAATGAAGTTACGGGTCAAAATTTAGGGCTAATATAAGGTTGGCCTTTTTTTTGCATCATTATCCATTTCGTTGTTAGCTTTTAGGATCTATTTACTTGCAGAATTCATCAAAAAAAAGTATACATTGAAAAAATTAAAAAAATATAGGTGATGTGCTACAATATTTAATCTAAATTTTTCTCAAAGGGTTTCAAATAATATTAAATGTTGCTAAAAAATGGTACACGTCATGGCCATCTATCTACTTGTTTTTTTTTAAAATAATTGAAGTTCCTATTCAAATTTTAGATGTTTGACCTAGTTATACTTAACCATTTTTTAAAATATTTAATGTTTTATAAACTATACTAAAAATTATACATTTCATTTTTTAACACCATCTTCAAATTTGGAGTGTAGATGTTTCAAATTATCTATAGAAATTCAAATTGCTGAAATTTTAGAAAAGTCATGTCTAGGTGTAGGCCAACTTTTGTTCCCCATCTTTGTGCACTTACCCCAGTACATGATATTATTTTATTTAGTGCTTTGTTTCTTGTTGAGTTTTACTAGTAGTTTTATAATACATATCATGCAATTTTACTATCTTTACTTATCTACATGCTTCATTGTTAAATCTATCTAGGCATGACACAAATATGCCTCACATTCAATATGGTACATATATAATTCAATGACAATTTCAATTATATGATAAAATACTCTCCAAAATTTTTACATAATATAATATAATATATTTATCACATGATATAATTAATGCTTCTTTTAAGATGAGTGACTTGTAAGCTACATCCCTAATCTCAAAAGTGGGAAATCACAACAGACGTGTATTAGAGATCCACACCTCCATCAATAAATTTTAGGATAGAATATAGGTTCAAATATATAAAATATAAATTAAAAAATATAGACTAAATTTTTTCAAAGTAAAACCCAAATTCTATAACAGAGTATATGTTTTTTAAATATTCAGTGTGATTTATAAACTAAACACCAAATAGATACTTGCACATTGATACAAATACTGGGAAATATTATATGCATAGGTACCCAATTATCAAATCCTCAAAGCACAAAATTATGCACACATAAATTCATATGCATATCCATGTGTATAAAAATTAAAAATTCAAAGTTACATTTTGTAAATCTATTTATAATTGATCATATAGGTGTATAACATTTCATAACATTGGCACATTCAGGGGGAATGATATTCATTAATTCTCAAGTTTATTCAAAGTTTCAAAGTTTTAAAATTTTAAAGTTTAAAATTTAGAGTTCAAAATTAAAAATAAAAATATTTCATTTCAAATAAAATTATATGAGCAATGAAGTCATTATGAGAGCATGCATATTATTTATTCTAGTGACCATCAATGGCCTTGGCATCAATTCTAGTGAACGTAGCATGGTTCCACCTTTTTACATAAGTACCCTAAGTACTATTCCATAATCAAGTGAGTTGGAAGAATGCAGCTTTCTAATTAAATATATTTAATACTTATTCAAATTAGGAGTTGATTATTCTAAATTCTCCATTGGTTCAAATTATCCAAGTTATTTAATAAGGGTACATAGTTGTCCATCGCTAGTTATAAGTTACAAGAAAAATTGATTTCACCTACATATAGTGTAATATCCATTATTCTCTTTTAAATTTTTAAATTTAGGATTTTTTGAAATAAAAATAATAAAAATAGAATAATTCATTACCTATTTTAGGGTTTTCTAAAGTTGAATCCTTGCACAATTGAAGTATCTAGTCAAAGATAATATGTGTTATACACACTTAGGTTTGAGTCTTTCTTCCTCACTTTGAAAATTTAATTTCAATAATAAATGGGGGGGATTTAGACACATAAATTTGGTCAAAATAATTAAAAAAACTAATTATTGACACATCTCAAACCATGTGACATTTGTACAGATGTACACGAATCTTATTCACCATTTTTTAAAGTCATTTATCTATATATAGGCTTGACCAATTGTTTTCTATTTACTACACAAATTTTAAAATGTTAAATTCTTGAAATCTCTAAAGACACCTTCATACTATCTATAATAAATTTTATTTTATTTTTAATACTAATAGGCTAGTATGTGCTAGATGGATTGTAGTACACTACACTCTTATCCACTTACAATATCTACATTCCTCACCAAATAATAACTAGTCTATAAAATTCAAAACATCCTTTTAGGTATTCCTACACATTTCACATGGTTGGCTAAAATAAATTGACAACATATTGGAATTTAAATACATTTCAAGAGTCACTCATTATCCACACTTGGAATTCACTTCTCTCAAGTATTCACACTATTGCACATTGATAAAATCTACACTATTTTATCCAAATTCAAGATGTCTCACAAAGAGTATCCATAAGCTGAATCAAGTTCCTTCTAAATCTAGTCAAGAGATATCATTGTCAAGTATCAATGGTATTTTATAGATACATACATATAGTCAAAGAATAAATATTTCAAATTCACTCTAGATAGGAGAAGTACGTAGGATTTAATTTCATCTTTTTAGTATTAGATATATATGCAACAATAAATCACCAAGGAGGTGATTGGGGTTAACTCAACCCATTACACTTAGCTCTTTTATTTAAATTTTTAAATCTATAAAAATTTAGACACATAAATTAAGTCATAATGAAAATCTTAAATCTTGACACATTCCTAACCTTATTATTTGCACCCAATTACATGAATCTTATTATCTATTATTCTAATATAATAATCTATATGTGAGTTTGACTCTTTGTTTTTTGTTATCATTAAACACAAATTTTTAATGTCAAACATGCATGCTATCTATAACTACATTCAAACTATTTCTAGATTTGAACTCAGGTCCCTAACCCTTTTAGACAAGTATGCCCTAGGTAGGTAAGGTCATAATGTACCAATGTACACATAAAATAACCATGTTCCATGCCAAATAATGACTATTTTAAAAGTTAAAAGGTATTTTTTTGGGTATTCCCACACATTGTATAAGGTAAGATAACAAAAATTGTTTAAATATTTTCTTATTTAATACACATCAAGGACCATTCATAAAGTGACTTGTTATTCACTTTGTACAATCATTTACAATTTTCCACATTTATAAATTCAACTAATTCTACCCAAATTCTATAATATAAATAAGTATTAATCATAATCGAAGTCAATATCTCTCCAAATAAAGCTAGGAGATATCATTTCCAAGTATCAAAGCCATCTTCTAGTTGCATACATATAGTCAGATTAGCACATATTGCACATTCACTCTATGTGAGAGAACTACATGGGTTTGATTTCCTTCTTTAGAGAATTGAATACGTATGTAGTGGTTAATCATCAAGGAGGTGATTTAGGTTAGCTCAATCCATTACACTCCTTTATTTTATTATAAATTTTTAAGCTATTAAAGTATCCTAAGTATTTTAAAGGTAAGTGAAGGAAAATAACCTTTTCTAAATGTGAAAACATTAAAAGCAAAATCTTAGATTTGTCCTCATCTACAGGTGAATAGTTGTAGTGATAAATATGGATGCAGAGTCAACCCATACAAGTCCATGGGCTATAGACATAGGAACATTGCACCTCTATTATTCTATAGTGGATCTATCTAAATTTATTTCATGTTTCTAATTCTACTTTATCATTTATAGATTCATCTTTTCTCTATTGTTTACCTTCCATATGTTAAAGTCAAATAGGACAAGTCTACATCAATGAAATAGAGTGCAATGTGATACTGGTTCACTTACAATGAACCTATTAATATTTGTTTATGTCCATGTTTCTGATACTAAGCCTGCACGATCATCTCTTCTAATTTTCATAGTAAAATATGCAAAAAAGTCAATAAAGACTAGTGTGAAAATGAAGTATATTCCTTATTAGTACCTTCCAAAAATAGAATATGTATGTGTGTGTGTGTGTGTGTGTGTGTGTGTACAAAAATCATAATAGTTAATAACTTGAATATCTTTATCTTTTTTATATTTCTAATTTTACACTTATATACATATTAACACATTTTAAAACATAATTGATTTTTAATATTAAAAAATAGGGTAAAATATATTGGTGAACCTAAGCCTTTATTTTCTAGCCTCTACTTTGTGATTTAATTTTTATTTTGTATGTTTATTACAAAGTGGTTTCTATAATTTTAAAATTCATAGGTGTTGTCATTTTTGTTAAAGTGGTTAGTAATTTCCCTATAACTTGGTCTAAGGGGTACTACCCCAAGATTCAAGATATTATAGAACAATACTCACATATTTTAGTTTTCACATACCTAATGATATATTTTAAATGCCTAGGATTCTATTTTAAACCATATGAATCATTAAACTATTATCTTAAAGTTTTCAATGATTTCATGGAAGTGTCTAAGTGAGTGGATGAAGTTCCTTGATAGTCTACATGACAATGACAAAGTATGCAATATGCATGTTTTAGTACGCTTGAAGTATGATTGGTTGATCTTCAGCTTTGCATTGCTTGAGATGATTAGGGATTAGTATAAAGTATTGATAAAGTGAAAATGGTCCTATCAGTGGTTAAGGATGATTTGAGAGCTTGTGTGCATGAGTGGAATTCACTTGGTTCATCATTGTTCTCATCTAAACTTTTTAGGTCCAGTAGCAAAACATTTGAGTAAGTAGTTTGATAACATAATAATTACCACGTGTAGATGATTCAAGGGGATTTGATCATCTACACCATATGAAAAATTAAAAATGAAAAGAATAGATGATAATTCATAAAGTATAATTATAAATATTTATTTTACAAAATTAACAATTTTAACCAAAAATTTACATTTTTTTAAAATGAATTATGGAAATATTATCTTTTATAGTATGAGTTTTACCCTATAAGAGCATTTTTTGTATGTGTGACATTTAAAAACAAAAATTGTGGCCCTTGACCCTTTGTTTTTTGTGACATTTTAACATGTTTCTTGTTTGCAACATTTAAACATGTTCATTTTTATTGGCCCTTGACCTTATTTTTTATTCACCATTTGAGTATGACCCTTGTATATGGTCCTTGGAATTATTATATGACATTGTATTTATTTTGTTTGTGTATTTGTTGAGCTTGTTAAGTTTGACGAATACCATTATTCATATCATGCACTAATAATTATATATGATCCTCATTTTAAAAATTAGTACTATGAGATTCAATAACAAATTTATATAAATTTATGAAAAAAAAAATCTTTGAGCTCTCTAAATATAAAGATGAAAAATCATCCTCCATTAATAATGCTTCAATATTTATCCTTTGCCTCTATGGATCTCTTTGGAACCTTGGTCATGTCATTTACTATTCTCCTTTATTGTAATTTAATTCATGGTGGTTGTGATGTGACATGTTGATCATGTCTTATCTATGGTGTTGTTTTAAATTCTTGTTAATTTACTTTTGCTTGCTTTAGTATTTTTTGGTTTCTATGTCAAGCTACACATTGGTTTTAGAGAGCCTTTAAAAAAATTATTTTTGTAGTTTATGGAGGCTTATTAAGATGGAAACTAATCTCATGCGAGTTTTGGAATCGAAAGTCAAGATGGCAGCCATCCTTTTGAAACCTAACAAAAGATATAATTATTTTAAAGTTTCCTTAATACATTTTTTGATTCAAAGTTGACAGTCATAGAATAAGGAAAATGTGGTGAAGGAAAGAACATTTTGATTGAAATTTTATGGTAAGAGGATGCCCACAAGCATAAAAAGGGTAAAAAAAATACTTATCATTGAGCATGGTGTGGAAATGAATTGTCGAATCAAGCAGTACTTTGAGAAAATTTATAAGTCACTAGCATATTTAAATCCCTTCCCTTATGTCTATACAAAACGATGGAGAACAATTTTTTAGTTTGAAGAAAATAAGAAATTTTGGGTTTTTTTCTTGTTTGTTTAAATAGAGACTTTTTTTCATTTATAAATTTATTTCATAACTGGGTGAATAATGAATGGGGGTGGGGAGGCAATATGGGGATTTGTATTAGTTTATATGTCTTCATGGTCTTATTTAAAATTTTGAATATGTAAAGAAGAGTAATAAGAAATCTATTATGGAATGTGTCTCAATATATGTTCAAATAAATTCCATGGAACCTAAATATTGACTATATTTGCATGGAGTTTAAATCCTTTCCTAGATAGGCAATCCTTGAGAATGTGTCATTATAATTATGGAAATTTATTCCTCAAGAAATTAAACCTTTACGATATGTTTTAGGAATAGAGGACAGAAGGAGATCATTGGCTCACATACATGCTAGGTTTTTATATCTTTGGAACTATTTAAGGTTTTCCCAGATACCTGTTTTTAATATTTAAGGTTAAAGGAGATCCTTTCTCCATTTTGATCAATAGATTAGGTGGTATTTGTTGGGTGAATATTTTGTCAACCAGCTAACTGGTAAGCAAAATAGGTCTTATCATCCATAGCAAAGGAGATTGGTCGGCCCAGTGTACAGGTTTACTAAATCAGAGGTGGACAAATCTCTCCTCTCATCAAGGAGAGGTTCCCTATAAATATGCAAGAGCTATATATATATATATATATATATATATATATATATCTGTGTGTGTGTGTGTGTGTGTGTGTGTGTGTGTGTGTGTGTAAGCTAAAAATAACACTTAGGGGTAGAATAACACCATCCATCTCTCTTTTTTTAGAGATGATGTTCACAAACAAAGGAGAAAATCCTGGTGAAAACACTGAAGGCACTTCTCTTCTTTCAGAAGTGTTTTTGCAAGGAACAACATGAGTTCTTTAATGAAGTGACAAGTAACTGGTAACCAAGGGTGTAGGAACCAACAGACTGAGATGTAGCACAAAGTCCCCACCTCAACTTCCCAAGAGTGAGATACGAAGGACAATGAGGGCACAAAGTCATTCCAAGATCCTTTACATAGAAATAGAATAATAAGGATAATGAGGGAACAAATTCACCTCAAAATCCTTTACACAAGAATAGAAAGAAAACAATCTAAAGGAAATTGTGGGGGCACAAAGTCTCTCCATAGTTACCTTCAGGACACCTTCCTGATTACTTTCACTAGTTCTGCTTGCCAAATTAAATAAATAAGAACACATTCAGAAGACAGACATAAGAATAATCTCCTAAAATTATACAAGCTATGACAACACAAAGTCTACAAACAACTTGCTTTCTCATTCAGATAAAATGATATGAACAACAATCTAAGCTCAAAGTCTCAGTACTCACCTTTCAATTTGGGCAAAGTTTTTCTTCTATATTGGGAAGATCTGCTTTAAAACAATAAAAGAGATTACAATATATAGCCACCAAGCAAGGCTTGGCACTCTCTCTCATGGGATGACCCATGCTATAGTCAATGCCTTCATTGTGCCTTTAGTTCTGTCTAGAGGGACCATGCTTGGAATAGTGTGTTGCCTTAACTATGGCATGTCTATTCATCTAATATGTCTTTTCTTGGGTCTAGATCATCTGGTCTATCCCCTCTAACATTTGCACAGCTGTCCATTTTGTATTTACTCCAAGTGAGACAAAAAGGCAGAGCTATCAATGTTTGTAGGCCAAAATATTTGGTTAGTGGATTGTTCCACCTACTGAAATTACTTCTACGCAAATATTTCTAGCTTTTCCCTCTTTCTGCTTTTGTCTTTTCTAGCTTTGTCTCTTCCTAAAATTTAGCTCTCAGGGCTACGTTCCCAACTTTACTGGCTCTTTACGCTCCTTCTCTCAGTGGTTCTTCCCTTTGGCATTTTCACCTTTGAATGCATTTGGGTCTGTGCTTAAATATGTAAGGATCAATGGCTATTTCATTTCCATGAATTTGATGTCTTTGGGCCCGTCATTGTTAGGAAACCAATGGCTAGTTCATAGTGTTTAAATTTGATGTTTGTGGGCCTATTATATTCCTTGGAAATTCCTTTGGCTTTCTTGTTTGATCCTTCCTGAAGGGAACCTGCCCTTCGGGTTCTTGAGAAAGGTCACTTTTTCTCAGTGAGAGCCCCCCACAAGGGCACATACCCTTCAGGAAGTCTTTGAATGGCCTTTGGGCGTCTTTCTCCTTGGTGGGTTTTTCCTTCATCGACAGACTTTCACTTCGGTCTTTTTCCTATTGGGATTTTCCTTCAGACAAAATGTCTGAAGGAAAGCTTCTTTTCCTTAGCCGTTTTAATCATTCCAATTTCTTCAGGATTTCTTCCTGAGTGAATTCCTTTAGACAAATGTCCAAAGGAATTTTGCCCTGGTCATTTTCCTGGGGAAAAACCTTTTCAAAGGAATTCTTATGGCCTCCTTCACTTATTCATTTCCTTCAGCCTTTGAACAAATTTGAATGAATTATATCCTTTTTGCCTTCACTCACTACCCTCCACAAGGGCACTTGTTCCTTTGGCTTTGGGAAGCACCTTGAACTTGTTGATTGAACCAACCAATTGAACCAACTTTGGTTTAATGATTCAATGGTTGAATCAGTTCAATCTCTTTATTTGCCTAAGTCTTTTGATCACTCAAACAAAACATGTTGAACCATATGGCCATTGAACCTGTTGAACCATTGAACCCATTGAACCAACCTTGAAATCGCCTAAGTGTTGAGAGCTTGTTTCTTTCCTACAAATTCCATAGAATCCAACTTGCAGAGTCTATAGAAATGAGTTCATAGATCTAGGAGAGTCTGTAGATGTGAGAAAATGGCCTACAGAGCCTACAGTTTTGAGGCTTTGAGAGTCCATAGATTTGAGCTTGCCTGCAGAGTCCGTAGAAGCCAAGTCTGTAGTATTCTCTAACTTTGAAAGAGTCCATAGAAATCTAGGTTGTGGAATCAGTCGAAACCATCTGTGAAGTTCATAGTTCCACCTACAAAGTCTGTAGTTCCAAGCCTGTAGAGTCCATAGATCCAACCCTGAAAAGTCCATAGATTCAAGCCTATAGAGTCCATAGATTTAAGCCTATAGAGTCGTAGATTTATAGAAAAGCTTTGACAAATGAAGGACTTGAATGCTCAGAGAAATTTTTGAAAAGGGGATATGATTTTGGTCTACTGAACCAAAATAATTCATAGGTTGTCCCAAAAATGTCACTCATTTTTGGGGACAACAGTATTGATGCTTAATTTTCATATAAATAATTTTTTCATCTTAAAAAGAATTCCCTATTTTAAACATAATTTTTGATATAAAAAGAAAACTAAACATCATACTAGTGGTGTTAAGACTGTTGATTTTGATTATAAGTGTGATGTGATATGATTATGAAAGACAATCCCTATTTATATTTACATAAAATTAGAGGCCCAATCACCCATAATTCACTTGTATGGGACACAAACCTTTGACATACTAGTGTAGGTGCAATTGAAATTTATGTTATCATCTATCATATTCCCTCCCTATTTTCAACTACAATTTATTCTCTTTCATCAATTGTTCCCCCTTCATCTATTGAGAGTGAGGTAGAAATAAGAACTACCCCAGTGTATTCATCCTTATAAATTGAAGTATTTAGGGTGAAACAAACTCCTCTTGGGGATCAATGTTTAATACCCTCTTTTTTTGCATAGTTACTCTTATAGGAATATGTTTTTATTCTTGTTGATTCATCTAATTCAGGGATCTCTAACACTTCCATTATTACTTCAAACTTTAAGAAGTTGATGGATTAGTTAGTTCCCATGGATTTTTTGCCTATGGTATATGGTAAAAAAACTACAATGGTGTCCTTAATAGATAAATATCCCCTTACTCCTTTTGACTCTAATGGTTCTCTTCTTATTAGAAATTTCAAAGGATGAGATAAGAGGTTAAAACTAAGGTTGATTATGTTCCATTTCAAGGATCCAGTTTTGGTGAGATTGAAAAAATATAAAAGATGGGACTCAAGGTATTTTAGAGGATTATAGAAATAAATATAAATAAAATAAATCTACTTAGTGTTTCACTAGGATTTATCAAAATAAAGGAGGTTTTAAATCCTCTAGGTAGCCTAAATAACTCCCTTTACTTTTGTGAATACTTTCAATTAGAAAGTGAGGGCTAGTTAATTGACAGTGAGGGCTCTTGAATCTCTTGATAGAAAGCCCATTGTTAGATAATTAATTGATTCAAAGGATAAAAATGTCTTCATGGTGATCCAATAAATTAAGGAATTAGTTAACAAAATTGATTATGTACTCAACTTTATTTGGATAAATTTGACACACTTATTTACTAACCACTCTGGAGGGAAGGGTGGTGCCTCTATTCTTATACATCTAGAATTGCCTGAGTCTATAATTGAGTATGGTTTATATCCCTATAAAAGAGATGTGTGGTTTTTCCTTCAGATTAAAAATAAAACATTAAGGGTGTGAAATGTATATGTTCCTAATGATTAGAGGGATAGAACATAGTTGTGGAACTATCTAACTTCCAATTTGAAATAAGTCCCTAGGATTATTGGGGGTAACTTTAGCATGATTGAGCAGAAATAAGATAAATAGAGAGGGATCCCTCTTTCTTGGAAAGGTAATGATATTTTATTTTGTTACAAGTTGAATTAAATTCATAATATTGTTGACTCACTTCATAATAACAAAATTCTAAGTAAACGAATATGGTTTACATGGTGCAATAATCAGACCAATTCTAAAATATTATACTATAGGATTGATATAATTTATCTAAAAAAGGAGTTGTTTAATGTACATGAGGTGGATAAAATAATCATGGTAAATGCATTTGCATTCACAATTTTTGATCATTACCCTATTGAGATAATTTTCATCCTCAACTATGATGTGGACTTAAATAGAACTAACTAGAAAGGTTTATAAAATCTCAATGTTTATCAATTGAATGATAAATAATAAAAATATGGTATCAAGGTTATTTAAATGTTTTTAAAATGGTTTGTGAGTCTTCTTAGAGTATTGACATCTGAAATAGTAGGATTGATCTGATTAAAAATATTATAAGAAGCTTTGGGAAAATCAAATCTAGGAAATGAAGTAAATTTGCTACAGATAATCAGGAAAAGTTGATTAATTTTTAAAATATTTTAGAGAATTACCCTTTGAATGATAAAATTACTGAGGAGTTGACTCTGATTAAAAATAGATAAGGTAGATCCAAATGTACTTAGCTATATGTCCTTATATTATGTCTTTAATTAATTGGTTTAAGCTAGGTGATAAAGGGTCAAAATTATTTTTTAGATTCCTCAAATCTAAAGATAAAAAATAAAATATTTATAAAATTGATGTTGGTGGGATGAGCACTAAATAATAAGAAAACATTTTGCTCCATTTATTCCAAACATTTTTTACTTGATTGCTTTAGCTCCTAGATTGACCAAAATAAAAATATATGTGTGAGTTGTATTCGAAAATAAGGTTTCCTTTGAGAAGGATAGGTTCTTGTATAGTGAGATATCCCTAGATGAATTTTTGAATGCCATTGACTCCATAAATTTTGGTAAAGCCCCTATTATAAAAATTTAATATATTTTGGTCCCATCCTCCCACATTGCCTAACTACTAGACTGCTTGGGAATCTCCCTTTTCCAACAAGACAATCATGAAACTATGGTCCCTATCCTTCCCTCATCTAATTTGAGAAATTTGGAAGGAAAGGAAAAATAGAATATTTAGAGATTCCTCTTGTACCTTTGATAGGGTTTCTCTCAAAGTCTTTAGCTCTGTTATTGAGACCTTCAAAGTTTTTTAAAAAACCTAATGGTCAATACATCTCTCTATATGAGGAACATATAGCTAAAAACTAGTTGCCCTCTTTCTCACTATCTATTGTAATTGATTATAAATCAGCCATCAGGAGTATAAGTAAATGGGTTCTCCCTTTTCAAGGATGGACCAAACTTAACTTTGAATGGGCTACTAAAGGTAACCCTAGATTATTTGGTGGAGGGCATGTGCTTTGTGATGAAAAAGGATGTCTCCTAGCTACTTATGAAGGTCATATGGAATACCAAACTAACCACAAAGTAGAGGCACTCATAGTGCTATGGGGTATTTAGGTGGCTAAGGATATTGATGTCAGTAAACTTCTTATGGAAGGAGACTCCCTTAACGTTACAAACAACCTAAACAAATTAAGCAAAACATCTTAGACCATTGATAAAATCATTAAAGAGAGCCTGTCTTTATGCAATGAGTTTGTTGATGTCGTATTTCAACATACCTATCATGAAGGTAATAATTTAGCAGATGCCTTCATTAATAGACATTTTTTGCAGCTGAGTTTAAAATCTAGACCATGGTTGACTCACTTCCTCATGATTGCCTTGAAATCACTAATAAGGATATACCTCATTTATGCCTTTCTCTTATGCTTTTGAAACATCATTATCCCTACTCTACTTACCCTCTCTCACATGAGATTATAATCTTTGAACCTCACCTTTTTCATAGTCATTCTATAAGTCTCCCCTTTACTTCCTCCCTCTACTTTCCCTTCTACTTGAACTTATACTTTCCACCATTATACCACATAATCCTTTTCACCATGGGAGGAGAAATCAATAGAATTAAACCTATATCTTTTTATCATCTAAAGAAGGATGAAGTTGTCTAGGAATTTTTTAAAATAGGTGGCTTGTAAAACTTCATCACCAGCATACGTGGATATGATAAGCTTCTTTCTTATAAATTTGACAATACATAGTAAGATAGAGTGGTCACCATTAATAATGTCATTATTGAGGTGACTGAAGGACTTATCACTCAAGTTACTAGTCTTAAAATAGAGGAAGTCAAGTTTACTAAATTTGAAATGAAGTATAGAGAGGAGCATGATAATTTTCTCCATGAAGGTGAGTTGATCCCATATTGCATAGGTGGTTTCTTGGGGAAGGATATTACCACTCCTTTTGACAAAGTAGCAGAGTAGATTATATGCTATAACACTTTAGACAATAAGTATTCTCTTGTTCATCACTTCCACCTTCTGATTCTAAATTAATTTCATCACAATATCCCTCTTAGCCTTCCATTTTTCATTTTGCATTCCCTAGAATCGTCTATTTTTGAGGTTAAAATGGGTAAAAAGAAGGACACACCACACCAAGATGTCATATTCCTAATTCTTTAATTCTTCCAGCCTTCCTCCACCCCTCCTCCCATTCCTCCTAAACCCCCAAAACCCATTTCCAAACTCTTTCCTAATCCTATTCCCCCCAAATCCATTACCAAACCCATTCTCCAGTGCAATATCCCTCCTAGATCCTCAAGAATCTGGAGGAGTTCTACTAAATCTTCTCACTCATTTACCATCAACATTGTCACTCATGACCATGACCAGGACTACTATCCTCCTTCCAAATCAAAGCATCTAACTCCTCTCAAGAATCCTGGTTCTAAACCTCTTAAGAAATCTAGACATATGTCTAATCCTTCCTTATCAAATACCAAAAAGAGGAAATTGTCCAAATCTATTTCCTAGTCTTCCCCTATTCTCAACTCGCTCCCTCCTTCCCCCTCCCCCCTCCCTTTCATAATCTTCCACATTCTCACTCCCTTGCTTTCTACATGCCCACCCCCTCCCTTCACCCCTCTACCTTTGCCTTGTAAGATAGCAAACTGGCTGACATTGCAAATAGTCTAAATATGCTCAGATAGATTATCACATCTGCTCCCTCTCTTGACCTACCATGCATCTTATTTTTGATCCCCTCCCTATTTTCCCTTCCCACCCTCCCAAATTCAAGGAAACCCTAGAGAATCAAAATCAACTTTCAAGGCTGAGCAAGGTTGAAGATGAAATAGACCTATATAAATCCATCTTCCATTGGTGTGTTAAGGATTAAAAAGGCTCAAAGATGAACTAAACACACTAAGTCTTAATGATGGTATATATTGTACCAAGAATGATCTTATTGAAATTAGTTCTCAAGTTTGACAAATTAAGGAAAGGCTCCACAATATGGAAATAAAAATGTCTCCCTCAATGAGAATCTAAGAGGCCTGATTGACTATAGAAAATTCACTGTGCTTAAAAGTCTGCAAAGTATGGATACCCTAAACTCCCTATCAAAATCCAATGATGCAAATGTTGTATCTCATTCTAAGGATGCCAAACTAAAGGGTATTGTTTGTATGGATATTCTCAAGCTTACCCCAAGCAAGATTTCTTCACTAGATTATCTCACTTAGAAATGGGCTAAGGAATACAAAGATTGGATGAATCCTAAAAACTAGTCTATTGCTTTTCTATTATTTTTCTCCTATTTTTATGGTATTCCTTATGTTCTATCTTTATTCTTTGACTACTTTTATCTGGGTTACAAACCTTATTATCACTATTCTATGAAGGTTAAGGTCCCCATTTAAAAAACCCTCTAACTCTCTATTTTGCTCTATAAGAGGTAGGGTCCCCATTTTTTTTAAAAACCACCTTTACCAATACTAAAAACATCAAATTAATAAATTAACCTAAAATAAATAGTAAACATCATTATTGAAGTTAAAATGGTGTGTCATATTTTGACCATGAGTATCCAAAGGCTATACTCATGATCCTAAATATTATTTTTCATCTTTGTCACGGTGGCACTGTAAAAATTTTAGGCATAAATATTTAAAGATAAAATCGATAATATTTGTTGTCAATATTTTTACATGTTGAACTAAGAAAAACTTGTACATAGGTAAATTTAATGGATGTGGCCTTAGTCACATATTATTTTTCTATTTTGATGTTTTTCAAGTAAAAGAATTGTAAGTAAAAGTCATAGAATTAGAAATCTTACCTAGAGGCAAGACAATTCTCTTATATATATATATATATATATATATATATATATATATATATATATATATATATATATAAATATAATTATATGTCATCTAATCAAATAAAGAAAACCATTAATTAAATAAACAAAACCATTAGTTACATATAAACGTTTTCTGTTTAAAATCCCAAATAAAATTAATCAAGAAAAAGAGATGGATTAATGACCAAAGATTTAATAATTATGTCCCAAATGTTATATATATATATATATATATATATATATATATATATATATATATATAAAGAAAAAGAGATGGATTAATGACCAAAGATTTAATAATTATGTCCCAAATGTTATATATATATATATCAAGAAAAAGAGATGGATTAATGACCAAAGATTTAATAATTATGTCCCAAATGTTATATATATATATATATATATATATATATATATATATAACATTTGGGACATAATTATTAAATCTTTGGTCATTAATCCATCTCTTTTTCTTGATTAATTTTATTTGGGATTTTGAACAGAAAACGTTTATATGTAACTAATGGTTTTGTTTATTTAATTAATGGTTTTCTTTATTTGATTAGATGACATATAATTTTTAATTTATGGATAACTAAAGTTTGCTGAAAACCTTCATATTTATAATAAGAAAATAATGTTCGTGAATATTTTTAAAAAAAAATGATCTCTCAACCAAGTATATTCAAAGGTCATTCTCATGGCCCTCTGTGTAATTTGGTATCCAATATTTCATAGAATAGACAATTTCCAAACATAAATACCTAGAATTAGAGATCTCCAATTGTGTTTATAGACTTGAAAATATTTATTTTCAATATGTTTTCACACCACACTAGATGACAAACTTGTACCAATGTGGATTCATAGGTCTTAGTCTATTCATATACATTATTTTCCAATTCTAGTGTGTTGGAAGTGGCATAATTTTAAGTCATTGAAAGTGGCATAATTTTAAGTCATTGAAAGTGGCATAATTTTAAGTGGAGGCCACATAAGTAGAAATGCCACTTAGAGGATATATATATATATATAGATATATATATATATATATATATATATAAACAAACTACCTTTTGGACTCATTGCTAAATATTCTAGCTCGTAGATGTATCTTTTTATTTTTTTATTAAAAAGGTGAAAAAATATCTTATATCACCTATGATGGGTATGTCCGATTTTTCAAAGGGCATAACGTACAAGAGAGTGAAGTGCAACTACACAATGTTTTTCAAGGACACCGGAGTGGCCCAAATCAACGCATATAAGAAAAACAACCACGTGTGTGTATGAAGGTAGTCATGCATGCAAAGACATGTGAGCGTATATCTCCCTCAAGATGAGTGTACGAAAAATGAAGGAATTGGGAACGACAAGAAACAATAATGCTAAGGTCTCGCGAATAAATAAAGTCACAAAACCATACCCTTCAGGTTTGACTAATGCCACGTAAATCTACAATAAATCCTACTAATCATTAAAAGTCAACATGAATTAATGCACGATCTGTCTTAACAGGAAGTTGGGATTAACATGGTGCAATATTATAGGAGCCTATGATTCTATAATAGGTTTATCAACTGAATAATAGTGCACCATTAATTGAAATTATCGGTCATTGCATGGATTAAGGATCTCAATCCATGAGTTCGTGAATGCCAGTCTACATGATTACTTTTACGCGTTAGCACCTAAGCCTATAAAAGGAGGCCTTGGGGTTCATGCAATAGCCTAGAGCTATAAAGTTGGAGGGAAAGGAGATTATAACTCTTTAAGGTAAAAAGTCTACAAGCTAAGAGATAGAGAAGTGTCCCTATAACTTTAAGTATTGTATATAAGCTTAAAATCTAGTAAAATTTATAACTTCAGTTTAAAAGATTTTATATATTTATAATGTTTTATTAATATAAAGAGTTTTTTTTTTAATAACTCGGAATTTGTGAAAGGTGTATAAAAGAAAAAGGTAAATGAGTGAAATTATCATTTAATTATGTGGTTAAGACATTCTTTTATTAGGACCTTTGATTGATGTTGTATTAGTTCGTATCAAAGATAGTTGATCCTACAAATAAATAAGTGAATGAATGGAGTTAAAGCAATTGACAACTTCTCTATTAGGATAAGGTGGGTAGAGAACATGGAGAGTAAAGAAAGAAGACTAAGCAAGAAAGTAAAGATGCCACCCAAGAGAGTTTTAATTAGAGGAACGATAACATTTGACATAACTAGAAGACTTGATGTAATATTGGATGTTATGTGTGTTATGCAATGACATTTATGTGTTATTGAAGAAGATAGATGGTGAGGATTTTCTCAAAGGAATGACCAAATAAATGTTAAATGGGAAGGATAATGCATAAGAGGCATTGGAAATAATGAGGATGATGAATAGAAAAAGGATGTAGGTGAAAATTGATTCTTGGGATCTATCTCATGGATTAGACAAGGAAACAAGGTGGAAGTCCCATTATTTAATATAAATTTGAACCCATAAGATTTGATAGAATAGCTCACACACATAGAGGAGTAATTTTAGTTTGATGATGTTAGCGACCTGCATTATGTAAAGGTAATGCATACTAACTTGATGTTATGGTGGAAGGAAATTCAAACTAAATGGTGTAGGAAAGATATGGAAAAGAAAATTTTATGGAATTGGATGGTCATAGAGCTAAAGGGTAAATTTTTTATTAGGGATTATCAGATAGAAGTATTCAAGAAATTACATAACTTAAGGAAACAGAACATATATGCCAAAGATTGCACATGGAATTTTTTACAAGATAACCATTGCGTTGATCCATAGCAAATTCAAGCAAGATAAGGTTGAAATGTACTTGAATAGGTTGAAATTATCGATTTGAAAGAAACTAATTATGACATAGATGCAAACCATTGAGGAGGATTATTAATTTACATTGAAGGGAAAGGATACATTTTCACACAAACAAAAAAAAAATGCATAAAGAAAGGAGAGATTCATGATAGGAGGATGAGGTGAGATGAGAAGGAACTAGAGTTTTTTTTAGTGGCAAATCTTCGTTAATTTATGAATATTCCTTTTTTTTAAGTCAACATTTGGCAAATTTTGTGGAGTGGTCGATAGGGCCTGAACACCTAAATTTTTGGGGTCAAAGTTAATTTCAAAGATAGGTTTGACTACATTTGAATATAAATTTCCTCATATAAATGTAATTTGTTGGTACCTCAAAAGCCAATCTAGAAGAATTCGCCACATACCATTGAACGACTTGGTGGTTTGTATTTCAGGTCCCAGGAGGGCTTCAAGAATCAATATTATCTAGCAAGGTATGCAATGAGTTTTTTCCAATATAATTTTTTTATATTTTTATTTTGTAATTCCATTTACTAATCTTTAAATTCCATCACGATAATTAAACATGAAGATGCTTAATGGTAGTCTATGGGCATCTAATGTCATCCTACAAGTGTAAGTGCCTGATGGTAGCCTACTAGTACCTGACTGTAGTCTACCGGCATTTGATGGTAGCTTGTAGGAAAATGATGACAGGATGTGGGTGAATGATGGTAGGCTACCTGTAGGAAAATGATCATAGATTATCAATGGATGATGGCAGATTACTAGTGGATGATGGAAGGCAATGGGTGGATGTCAACAGGCAGTAGGTAGATGTTGACAATCTGTGGGTGGATGTTGATAGTTAATGGGTGGACATCATAGTCTGTGGGTGAAAAATGATAGATTACAAGTGAACATCGGAAGGCAGTGGGTAAATTTTGGTAGGTAGTGGGTAAACACCAACAATCAAAGGGTAGACATTGAGATTCTGTGGGTAGACACTGTCGTTTGTGGGTAGATGCTCATAATTTATAGTTAGGTGTCAATTCTCTATAATTGGACATCAAAAATATGTAGGCTAGTGCCCATAGGTTACTATTGTCTACCTATATACTACTATTAGATGCTAACATGTTGTAATTAGGTGCCAATAGGCTACCATTAGGTGCATCCACTTGTAGGATACTGCCATATGCTCATAGGCTACCATAAGATGCCCTGATCCTCACGTTTAATTGCTATCATTATTCCTTATTCATTTGTCAAGCTTTTTTTGTCAATTATCTTCATTTTGATGTTAATTATCTTTCAGCCATGGTTCTGCAGGCTTGATTATATGGCCTCTACTGAAAACATTAAGGCTTTTAGTAAATTTAAAAAATAAAATAACCTATTATCTTATTTTAGCCAGACACCAAACATAGGTACTAAATTTTCAATTAATTAGTTTTTTTTAATTTATTGTCTTGTGTTAAAGTTAAATAATAATAAAAATGTCTTTAACTATTTTGCATGCAAAACCCACTGATAACTATTTTGAAGAAATGTCTCCACAAGAAGGCATACTTGGTTATGAATTTAAAATACCGAGTAGAGGTACTAACTCGTAGAATACCATTTTTTTAATTAAGTAAATATTCTTTTAAAGATTTAATAATAATGACAAGCACCACCTTATTGTAGATGATCTAGCATCTATCAATATAACACCAATGCCCATCTTCATCATACAAGTAATCATCTGCATGGTATTGATGCTCACCTACACCATGCAACATTTGTATGGGTAGTATAGGTATTTGCCTACAAGGCACTAGTGATCAACCACACCATGTCATTAAAATCCTAGATGACGCTAAAATGTGGTTGATATGTTGATGTTGGTCTGCACTACAGACACCCATCCACATCATGCTGATGTTCATCTATATTATGTGGGTGCTTGCCTATGTAGTAGTGTTGAACATCTACAACATGTTGTTGTGTACTTGTGTTCTACCAGTGTTCATCAACATCATGTCAGTATTCATTTGTGTGGCAAGTATAAAAGAAGCCATGCCCAACGTGTAGAGTGTTGCACCGACTTCAAATGGTTAGTTAATTTGTAGTTTCAGTAGACCAACTATAAAGATTAACAAGATTGACATGAGAGTGTTGCCCTTGTTTAGTATTTTTATCTATGCTGGTGAAGTGTATATTGTTGTTGTAAAGAGAGTGGTATAAGGAGTATGAAGAAAGATTCATGGATCCATTATGTCATGCACGCCTCCATTGTTTAACATTTGTATGGGTAGTATAGGTATTTGCCTACAAGGCACTAGTGATCACCCACACCATGTCATCAAGAGCCTGCATGATGCTAAAATGTGGTTGTCATGTTGATGTTGGTCTGTAATACACAGACACCCATCCACATCATGTTGATGTTCATCTATATTATGTGGGTGATCACCTATGTAGTAGTGTTGAACGTCTACAACATGTTATTGTGCGGTTGTGTTCTACCAGTGTTCATCAACATCATGTTGGTATTCATTTGTGTAGCACTAGTGTTCATCCCCATCATGATAATGTTTATCTTCATCAAGATCACATTGATATGAACCATGCTGACATTCATCTTCACTTTATTTTTATTCATAGACACTATGCTATTATTTCTCTACATTTATTAGGCATTTGACTATGTTTATCAACCTTCACTTACATCCTTATGACATGCCACTGGCCCTCTTACCTTGGCATTTGCATAAAATTTAGAGAAACCTAGTAGGCCTTGTGTGATTCATCACATGATTCACCTATGTAATGATATGCCTTCCAAATTGATTTACCACCATTACGAATCTAATTTGCCTTGGGACCTCTATAGATTTTTTTATGTGGCCCACTAAAATGAACCCTAGAAGGAACCTATAGAGACAAGGCAAGAATGGCACAATGTGTAAAAAAATGGGCAATTTAACAAGGAGTAGATGGATTCGATCAGGATAATGCCCAAGAAAGTATATCATACTCATTTATAGGACAAGGTACATTTGGTCAAGGAAGGGGAAGAGTATTTTTTGGAATATGATATCAATGTGAGAAATCATGACATTGAGTGTTCGAATGTCCACATGTGCAAGGGAAAAGTAGTATGAGGTCAAAGGTTGGTATACATGTCACACATGAAGATGAAGAATATGTCAGATCAACAAATAATTTTGAATATTAAAAAGGGTTGATAAACACTCATTTAATGAAATTCCTATTATTGAAGCTAATAAATAAAATTAAAGTGTTATCATAAAGGAAAGTATTTTAAGAACAATGTGTATGTCAAGTGTCAAGTATTTCAAAGTGAGAGTGGATAGCAACAACACTGACAAGATTGTGTCTAAGCTTGAGATGGTATAAAAATTGGGTTTGAAGAAGGTGAGGCATCCAAACCTATGTAAAGTGTAGTGACTATAGAAGGGTCACTAGGTGCTAGTGAACAAACAATCCCTTATGAAATTAAACATAGGTGCATACCAAGATGATGTACGATGTGATATGATTTAAATGGATGTGTGTCCTGTACTCTTGGGTATAACTTGGTGGTATGATATAAGGGAGGTATATGACATAAGATCAAACAAAAATTTCATGGATAAGGTTGGAAATAAGTTCACCCTCAACCCATTATAATATGAATAAGAGGACCACAATAAAATTTTTGTAGTAAGATTATTGATGATATCAAGCAAGGAATTCCAAAAATTTATGGAAGAGTGTACATGTTTTATGCTTATGGTAAAACCCATGAAATAAAATAATTAATGTGTCAAGAAAAAAAGGAAAAGAAACTTCACAAAGTGAAGGAGTTGTTAGAAAGTTCACCTAAATAATTTTAAATGGCCTAACAGAGGGACTACCATCATTATGTAATATAATTCAACATATGGAATTCATTCCAAGAGTTGTTTTTTAGAATAAGGTGGAGTACTAAATGAGACCTCATTAAAATAATTAGGTGTAAATATAAGTGCATGAACTACTAGATCGAGGATTGATCAGATAAAGTTTAATTATATGTGTAATATCTATAGTATTATCATTGAGGAATGAAGGACAGTGACACATGTGTGTATATTTAATATCCATAAATAAGATAAAAATCAAGTACATATTTCCATTATTTTTCATGAATGACTTGATGAATTAGTTGAGTGGAGCAAGGTATTTATACAAAATTGATCTGAAGAGTTGATATCACCATATTAGGACAATGGAGGTAGATGAATGGAAGATAACATTCAAGACAAAGGAGGTGTTCTATGAATCATTAGTAATGATTTTTTGTTTCACAAACATTCCAAGACATTCACAAGGTTAATAAATGAGGTATTAAATTGTGATGAACCTCCTACAGCAATTCACCTCTTACAACAGATTTAATCAAAATATGCCAAAATAAAATAACTCTTACCAATAACAGAAACACAGAAAGCTTATATTGATCGCAGGCCTCTTCGAGGGGGCAACCTCCTTTGAGCAAGCTCAATACAATGAATTCGTGGATGCCTTTATTCGGCCTTAACACTTACTTATATACTAACTCTATTCTAACAACTACTACTTCCCCTTGTATGTGGGATAATTCGAATAAGCTCTAAGGGACGACTTACAAAGCATATGCGTCCATAGCAATTAAGCACGGGTTCCTAACATCCCCTCCCTCTTAAAAAAAGCTTTGCCCTCAAAGCTTCAAATGTGGGAATTGTTGTTGAATCTGGAAGAGTGGTTCCCATGTTGCATCTTCTGGTTGCATGCCGTGCCATTGGATTAAGACCTCTGTGATGGAGCGGGATCGAAGTTGGCGGGTGCGCCTGTCCAAGATTGCTTCGGGCTCGAGAAGGATGGAGCCTTCGTTATCAAGTGCTGGTAAAGCTGTCTGCACTCGGATGTTGGATCCAAGAACTTGTTTCAAACATGAGACATGAAAGACGGGGTGAACTTGGGAGGAAGGTGGAAGCTCTAACTTGTAAGCAACTGACCCAATCTTTTGAAGAACCTTATATGGCCCATAAAACTTTGGAGCAAGCTTTTGGTGCCCTTTTTGTTTTAGTGATGATTGCTTGTATGGCTGTAGACGAAGAAAGACCATATCACCAGGTTGAAAGGTACGCTCAGAGCGGTGTTGATCAGCTTGCTGCTTCATTCGGTTTTGGGCCATGTGGAGATTGTTTCGCAAGGTGCGGAGAATCTGATCCTGGTTTCAGAGAGTAGTGTCAACTGCCTGAACTGGTGAGCTACCAGGATGATATGGAAGAAGTGGTGGCGGTGCTTGACCATAAACTGCCTCATAGGGAGTCATTTTGGTGGAAGTGTGGTATGAGGTATTGTACCACCATTCAGCTAGGGGAAGCCACTCGGCCCATTGATGTTGTTGTTCTGAAGCAAAACAACGAAGGAAGGTCTCCAAGCATTTGTTGACGATTTCTGTCTGGCCATCTGTTTGTGGGTGGTACCCAGAGCTCATTTTCAATTGTGTGCCTGTGCGACGAAATAGTTCCGTCCAAAAATGGCTAGTGAAAGTGGCATCACGATCTGAAACAATTGAAGAAGGAATGCCATGAAGACGGAAGATCTGATCCAAGAAAACCTGTGCAACTGTGGACGCGGTGTATGGGTGGCTGAGTGCACAAAAATGACTATATTTGGAGAGGCGATCGACAACAACTAGGATCACTGTCTTTCCCCCAGATTTAGGGAGGCCCTCAATGAAATCCATGGAAATATCTGTCCAGATCCTAGTAGGAATGGGCAAGGGCACGAGCAAACCAGGAGTCAATGTGGTTTCACCTTTGTGTCGTTGGCAGGTTTCACATTCAGCCACCATCTGTTTAATTTTGGTTTTCATGCCTTTCCAAAAGAAGTGTCGACGTGCCCGCTCATAGGTTTTGAGAAACCCTGAGTGCCCTGCTGAGGGGGAAGCATGAATTTCATAGAAGATAGCCTGATGTAGGTCTGAAATTTGGGGAAGCACCAAACGACCCTTGTATCGCAGAGAAGCACCATCCCATGAATAATGTGGTATGGCAGAGGGGTCAGTGGTCAATTGATGAATGATGTGGCATAAGGATGGATCATTTACATACCCTTGTTGGACAAATTCCAACCATTTAGGAATGGGCATGGAGATGGCAGAGAGGGAAGGGTGGTCCTGGAAGGTTCTTGAGAGAGCATCAGCCACAACATTGTCTTTTCCCTTCTTGTAGGTGATCTCATAGTCATAGCCCATGAGTTTGCTGACCCACTTCTGCTGAGCTGGGGATGAGACCCGCTGTTCCAAGAAATATTTCAAACTCTGATGATCAGTTTTGATGCAAAAATGGTTTCCCAGTAAGTAGGGTCTCCATTTTTGTACTGCATGTAAAATTGCCATCATTTCTTTTTCATATGTAGACAAAGCTAAATTGTGGCCAGAAAGGGCTTTGCTGGTGAAGGCAATTGGTCGGCCCTCTTGGAGAAGAACAGCACCCAAGCCAATGCCACTGGCATCACTTTCGATGGTGAAAGTTTTGCTGAAGTCTGGCAGTGCCAAAACTGGTGTACTACACATAGCCTGTTTGAGTTGGATGAATGCCTGATCAGCTGTTGCACCCCAGGTGAAAGCATCCTTCTTCAATAAGGAAGTCAAAGGAGCCGCGATCTTTCCATAATCTTTGACGAACTTGCGATAGTATCCTGTCAGGCCTAAGAAACCACGAAGGCTCTTGAGGGTGGTTGGTTGAGGCCAATTCTGCATAGCACTGATTTTTTCTGGGTCCACGCGAACCCCATTGGCTGAAACAATGTGCCCCAAATAGTCAATTTCCTCTTGAGCGAATGAACACTTGGATTGCTTGGCACATAATTGATTGTCGGCTAGCAACTGTAATGCCTTGTCAAGATGTTGGAGATGCTCGGCCCATGTGCGGCTGTAAACCAAAATGTCATCAAAGAAAACTAAAATAAATTGACGGAGAAAAGGCCGAAAGATTTTATTCATGAGTGCTTGAAAAGTGGAAGGGGCATTTGTAAGGCCAAATGGCATGACAAGGAACTCATAGTGACCCTCATGTGTACGGAAGGCTGTCTTGGGAATGTCATCAGGATGCACTCGAATTTGATGATAGCCAGAACGCAGATCCAACTTGGAGAAGAATTTGGCCCCATGGAGCTCATCAAGAAGCTCATCAATGACAGGAATTGGGAATTTATCCTTGATAGTGAGGTGGTTAAGGGCTCGAAAGTCTATGCAAAGGCGCCACGACCCATCTTTTTTATGGACAAGAAGCACTGGGGAGGAATATGGGCTGGTGCTGGGGCGGATAACGCCAGACTTGAGGAGTTCCCGGACTAAGTTCTCAATTTCCGTCTTTTGCAGATGGGGGTAACGATATGGCCGAATGTTGGGTGGAATGCTTCCTGGAAGGAGAGGAATGCGGTGATCTTCAGGGCGTGAAGGGGGTAGCCCTACTGGTTCTAAAAAAATGGTTACATGCTTGTCGAGTATGGCTTGTAAGTCTATAGGGTGGTTAGAAGCAGCAGAGGGCTGGAGTTGAATGGAATGCAGTTGTGCAATGACCCCATGTGAGCCTTTTTTCAAAAGTTTTTCCATGCGATGAGAACTGATGATGCTAGCAGATCCTGGTAATAACCCTTTTAAGGTGTGCTTCTGACCATTATCTGTGAACTGCATCCAAAGCTCAGAGAAGTCCCATAAAATAGGTCCTAATGTGCGAAGCCATTGTGCCCCTAAAACCACATCACACCCACCTAAGGGTAGGGCAAACATATCAGAGCGACAATTATAATCGCCGATTGCAAGACGCACATTTCGACACTTCCCTTTACATGGCAATGTGCCCCCATTAGCAATCATGACTTCAAAGCTAGAACAAGGGTATATAAAGCAGTCTGCTGCCTTAGCAATGCGAGGATCAATGAAATTGTGAGTACTGCCCGAGTCAATGAGAATTGTGAGAGGGATCTTTTTGAAGCACCCTTTGACCTTCATGGTTTGGGGAGTAGTGACACCTGCTAGTGCATGTACTGAGATCTCAGGTTGAGTCTCTTGAACCATTGGGTCCTCTTCAGTGCCGGGTTCATCTTGAGCATCTTGAAATTCTGGAATATCAATCTCGCTGTTTTGTTCTGGTGGTGACTCCACATCTAGCAAGTAAAGTTTTTGTTGGATGCACCTGTGACCCTTAACCCATTTGTCATCACAGTTGTAACATAATCCTTTTTCTTTACGAGCCCACATCTCTGTCTCAGTCAGGCGCTTGATTGGTGTGGTTATGGTTGTCCGCTGATTCACTGTGTTCTTGGCTGGTAAAAAGGTGGGAGGTCGACGCTGTGTGGAGAGTTTATCTTCTGCTAACTTAGCCAGACCCAAAGCATCCATCATATTTTCAGGTCGAAACATTTTTACCTCTGAGCGGATCGGCTCTCTAAGGCCACTAATAAAGCAACTTTTGAAGAAGTCATCTGACAACCCTTCAGTGTGATTAGCGAGTTTTTCAAATTCAAGCTGATATTCCCGAACAGTTCCTGTTTGACGGAGTTTGGTGAGGGTGCCTGTGAAATCCTCGAATGCTGAGGGACCAAACCTACCCAAAATTAAGGATGCAAAAGTTGACCAATCAGGTTCATCATTGGTCTTGAGATACCAACGGTACCACTGAAGTGCTTCGTGTTCCAAATGAAAGGAAGCAATTGGGACTTTGTTTACAGAATAAGTATTGTGGAGGTTGAAGAATTGTTCAGCTCGATATATCCATCCTGTAGGATCTGTACCATTGAACCGTGGAAAGTCTAGCTTAGGTCCACGGGATGAGTTGGAAGTAAAGGAGTGACGGTCTGAAGAAGACTCCTCCTTCTGCATTCGGTTGAGCAAGATGCTATTCTGTTGATTCAAGCCACGCATCATATCGGTTAACTCTGTAACCTGAGATTTCAATGTGGCGATTTCTTCCTCCATGATTTTTGTGCTTGCACGAGTGGTGACCATAACCAGTTGTGAATAGCCGGGGATTTTTTTTTGCTTGCTGTTGTCGTTTTTTTTTTTTTTTTTTTTTTTTTTAATAAGCCGCTGTTTCAGGAACGGATTGTCTGCAACTGTGTGGTTCGAAATATCATCAACTGTGGGTATGCTGTTGTTTGCTGTCTGAACCTGATAAGTTGGATATGGACCCCAGGTTTGTTTGGCTGCCTAAAGGATTTTAAAATTCTCTCTGGCCACCAAAGCTGTCTGAGCGAGTACCGCTCTCCAGAAATTTCTGGCCGCGGGTTTACCTCTTAACGACAGCTTTTGGTTTACCTCACGGGTGGGATCTAGTCAATCAGGTTGGGGTCGTTGCCCTTTTCGCTGGCAGGTCCTCTCAATGGGCCAGCTACTTCGGGGTTCCTGTGGTACTCCTCACAATGAGTTTTAGGGCTTATGCCCAAGCACTTCCCACAGTTAAGCGGATAGGTATTTACCCAATCCGAAATGATGGAACCTGCAATGAAAAATTTCTTGCCAAAAAATGGCGCAGCTCCTGGAAAGCCCTGCTTTGAAAAAAAATTGCGCCAAATCTACCCACAAAGCCAAGAAAGCGCTCTGATACCAAATGTGATGAACCTCCTACAGCAATTTACCTCTTACAACAGATTTAATCAAAATATGCCAAAATAAAATAACTCTTACCAATAACAGAAACACAGAAAGCTTATATTGATCGCAGGCCTCTTCGAGGGGGCAACCTCCTTTGAGCAAGCTCAATACAATGAATTCGTGGATGCCTTTATTCGGCCTTAACACTTACTTATATACTAACTCTATTCTAACAACTACTACTTCCCCTTGTATGTGGGATAATTCGAATAAGCTCTAAGGGACGACTTACAAAGCATATGCGTCCATAGCAATTAAGCACGGGTTCCTAACATAAATCCATTTATAGGAATTCTCATTGTATACTTGGATTATATCCTAGTGTTCAGTAAGACAAGATAGGAACACCCAAGCCATATGTGGAATGTGTTGAAAATGTTGCATATCGAGACATTTTTTATAAATGTAAATAAATTTAGCTTTATGAATATAAATTTGGGATACTCATGATGTTTAATATCCCAATCGGGACTTAAGAATGGACCCAGAAAAGGTGCACAAGATAGTGTACTGATCATCACTAAGGATCACATTTGATGTGTAGAGTTTTCATCTCCTAAAAAAAAATTTAATAAATTTTATTAAAAACTTTAGTGGGGTGTGAAAAAATATTACAAAAGTATTGTAATGAGAGTACAAGGCATTCACATGGATAAAGGATGTAGAATGAAGTTTTTGAGAATTAAAAAAGAGAGTAATTCAGTAACAGGTGTTAGTAGTACCATATTTCAATAAGGTTTTTTGGGTGGATTATGATGCAAGTGACATAGAAATTGGTGTAGTGTTAAGCCAAGAAGGAATACTAAACATGTACTTCAGTTAGAAGTTGAACAACAGGAAGTGTAAATATTTACTTTATGACTACGAGTTTGATACCATTGTGCATATGCTAAATAAATAGAGGCATTATTTATTTCCATATTTTATGATATATATAGACGACATAACCAAGGAAAATTGAAGGAGTGACACATGAAGTAGGTCAAGTTCCTAAAAATCTACACATTTGTGTTGAACCATAAGAGTGGGAAGCCAAATAAAATTGTTGAAGTGATAATTATAAGAGTGTTATTGATAAGTGAGATGTGAATAGAATTAATGGGATTTTATTTCATGAAGAAAATTTATGTTGAGGATTAATATTTCCATGATGCATATGAAGCATGTGTAGAACCAACAAGTGTGGACCAAACATTATGTTGGCCTACCACATACAAGAAAAAATGTTGTTCAAGGGGCATAATTATGTATACTCAAAGGATCAATGCACAAAAAAATGATAAGGGAGAGTCATAGTGGAGGATTATGAGGTCAATTTTGGTGGGATATAAAATTGGCATAATTAATGGAAATTTATTGCTAGTAGTGGATGGGTACAAATGCGCATAGACATTGAAAAAGATGAAAATGTTTATATATGGATAAGGGAAAGAGATATAACACATGGTTTTATCAAACACTACCACTTTTAGAGAATCCATGGGACAATATAAGCATTCATTTCATGTTAGGATTATTGAAAAAAAAGATTGGAAATGACTTGATAGTTGTTTTGGTGGATATCTTCTATAAAATGGCACATCTTATCATATGTAAGGAGGCATGTGACATGGTGAGCATTTCTGATTTTTTATTTTGAGGTGAATATGTGTTTTGTGAATTATTATTAATTTTGTTTTATTTAACACACATTCCAAGACATTCACAAGGTTAATAAATTAGGTGTTAAATCCATTTATAGGGAAGTATGTCATTTTATACTTGGATGATATCCTAGTGTCCAGTAAAACAAGATATGTGGAATGTGTTTCAAATGTTGCATATGGAGACATTTTTGACAAATGTAAATAAATTTAGCTTTAAGAATATAAATTTGGTATACTTGAGTTGTTTGATATCCTAAGGGGGACTTAAAAATGAACCCATAAAAGGTGCACAAGATCGTATACTAGTCATTATTGAGGAGCACATTTGACGTGTAGAGTTTTCATTGCCTAAAAATATTTTGAATAAATTTAATTAAAAATTTTAATGGGGTGTGAAAAATTATTATAAAAGTATTATAATGGGATTAAAAGACATTCACATGGATAAAGGAAGTGGAATGAAGTTTTTGAGAATTGAAGAAGAGAATAATTGAGTAACATGTAATGGTAGTACCATATTTCAATAAGGTTTTTTGGGTGGATTATGATGCAAGTGACATATAAATTGGTGCAGTGTTAATCCAAGAAGGAATATTGAACACGTACTTCAGTTAGAAGTTGAACAACATGAAACATAAATATTTACTTTATGACCATGAGTTTTATACCATTGTGCATATGCTAAATAATAGAGGAATTATTTATTTCCATATTTTATGCTATACATAGACCATCATGTGTTATATATCATCAATAACCAAGGAAAATTGAATGAGTGATACATAAAGTAGTTCAATTTCTTAAAAAGCTACATGTTTGTGTTAAACCATAGGAGTGGGAAGACAAATAAAGTTGTTGAAGTGATAATTATAAGAGTTTTAATGATAATCAAGATGTGAGTAAAAGTCATGGGGTTTGATTTCATGAAGAAAATTTAAGTTGAGAATGAATATTTCCATGATGCATAGAAAGCATGTGCTGAACCAACAAGTATGGACCAAACATTATGGTTGGCCTACCACATACAAGAAGGAATGTTGTTCAAGGGGCATAATTATGTATACTCAAAGGATCAATGCATAAAAAAATAATAATGGAGAGTCATAGTTGAGGATTATGAGGTCATTTTTGGTGGGATATAACATTGGCATAATTAATGGAAAGTTATTGCTAGTAGTGGATGGGAAAAAATATGCATAGACATTTAAAAAGATGAAAAAAATTATATATGGAGAAGGGAAAGAGCTATAACACATGGTTTTATCAAACACTACAACTTTTAGAGATTCCATGGCACATATAAGCATGCATTTCATGTTAGGATTGTTGAAAAAATAGAGTGGAAATGACTCAATATTTGTTATGGTGGATATATTCTAAAAAATGGCACATTTTATTATATGTAAGAAGGCCAGTGACATGGTGAGCATTTCTAATTTTTTATTTAGAATGGTGGTGATGTTGTATGGACTGCTACACAACATTGTGACAAATAGGGATATAAATGTTTTAGTCCATTTTAGGTATACATTATGGAAGAAGTTGGGGATGAGGGTCAATTTTAGTTCAACATACCATTTTCAAAGAAATAGATAAATTGAGGTGGTGATTAGTAGCCTTATTATTAATTTTTTCAGATGTTTAATAGGTTAAAAACCCAAGTGGTGGGACATGGTGTTTCCATAATCAGAATTCATGTAAACTAATTCTATGAATAAAAGCATTGTAAAAAAACCTTTCTAGATAGTGTCTAGAAGTACATGAAGAAGAGTTGCAAAGCTGAGGAATATCAACAAGGAATGTGGAAAAAACACAAATGCATAATATTATGTGGATTATATATGCAATCTACATAATGAGGCATGACGGAGACTAATGCATAATAATTTGTAACACAAGGAGCACACATATGTAAAACACATAAATAAGGTACATTTGAATTATAGGAATCTTAATAGTTCATTACGAAACTTCATTTCCAATTCTACTGTACATGTTGAAAAAACATATTTTGAAAACAATGAGATTAATATCACATGGTTCAAACACACCAACCATAAATATATTCTCAACAAAGACCCATAATACATAATCTAGTTACATTTAGTCACTGCCATTATAATGGTCATGTAAATGAAAATTTTTTGGTATTCATCATTTTTTTTATATAGAATAAACAACAATTTTCAATCATTTTTTAAATTCTCAAATGTTCCTATGCAAATGACTATTTAATAATTGATACTACATTGTAAGTTCTTGTAACTTGAGATTTGAGGAATTTTAATATCCATAATGTGATGTATAAAAACACATTTTTCACACATATATGAATAACACACTTTATTTACATATGTTTTCATGCATAAACACCTCTATGGTTCCACACCATCAACAAGTCATAAATTTTTTATAATAACATGTCTTAAGAATAAATTAAAAAACTTCATCTTTTATCTCAAAGCTAGAGATCAAAAGGATTTTATATTTTACTATGGCATCAAAAACTTTTGATACTAGATATCACATGCATGTTGTGCCAAATAATTTTACTATCAAGTTCTACGTCAATATAATATCATAGGATCAATAACATTGGTATCACTCTCACTCTATTATGATTGGTCAACCCCATAGTCTATGATAATCCAAAATCGGTATCATATTCATTCTATTTTGATTGGTCCCCATTGAAATTAGTGTCACTATAACATTGGTATCCTATTTTAGTCTAAGTATTCCTACATGCCTCATATTTTTCTACATTCCTAAAATTAAAACATAAAAATGACATGGATATTATGTATCTCTACTAAAATCTTATGTATAATAATTATTTACACCATGGCAAATTTTAGTGGCCCATATAAAAATGAATTTGGATTTTTTTTTAATGAATTTTTGAGTATGTGTTTTGAAAGTATGGTTAAAGTTAACGGATGATATATAACATGCAGACAAATGGACATGTGAAACATAACTTATCATAGAAGGTGTGTTAACATGCAACTATAGGGGAAACTCATAGATAGATGGTGGCATTTCTCTTGGATGACAGGAATTTGTTTAGGGGACTTGGGGCCCCCTTGTGCCCAAGGTGCATCCACTCTTTGAGACTTGGTCCTCTCTCAATTAGCCTAGGTTGGCTTTTGGTCTAGCCAAAACTGACTGATTCTCGCACCAGATAAATACAGTTACTACTATTGATCCCTTATTTGGGCCAATTCGTGGTCTTTAGTCATTGATATCTCTTTTGGTTTGGTCCCTTTTATTGTCATAATCAACTGTTTCCAGCCAATGGGAGACCCAGATCTTCTGATGTGTTAGGGTTGGTACCCACATTAGTCAAAAGTGGGATAAGAATAACAACAACAATATTTCCCTAATAGCATTTAATTAATGACTTGAAACATTAACTAAATTTTAAAAACATGATTTATGCTACTGAAACTTTTTATTTACTATCAAAAGATTGAAATTCTGACTAAATTTATATGTGAAGTGTTATTTAACCCCTACAAGTGGCTTGTATCTCTGGTAGGAATGTGATTTTGATTATCAAAATTTTATTGAATCATTAATATTGCTACAAAAGTTAGAGACCTCTCCCTTAAAATTTTGTACAATAGACAATGGTATAAAAATAGCTGTAGCCAAATTCTTAATCGATGTTTGGTGCTTGAAATTCTCTATATTTGTTATTTTTTGTCCTATTATTACATAAATTAGGCCCTGTAAACATTATATTCATTATTGTATACTCACATCAATTTAGATAAATATCTAATGCTCCTAGAGGAAAAATAAATTACTACTAGATATTTGGATTGCCAGTACTTTAATTATTGTTACGTGTTTGTTTTTTAAAGGTTAAAAAGTTATATAATATAAATAAATTTGTTTAAAAAATATTTCAAATAGAATTATAATTTAATTGATCAAATCATGTTGTGAAGTCATTGAAAAGTCAAAAATCTAAAGTTTACCTTTCACTTATCTTTCAACTATTTAATTTTGTATGAAGTGAAAATATAACATGCAAAGTTGAGTTATCTTATTTCGAGTTCTCTTATTTTACATAAAGTGCAAACATAAGTAGTTGAGTTATATACCATCATTAGTTTTTATCTATTCAATTTGTATAACATAAGTCAAATACTAATTTAATGTTTCCCTGAAGATTAAGAGATCAATTTTAAATAAGTGCAAACCCAAGAATTAAAAATGATACCCTTTTCAGCTTATATAGTATACAAATATGACATTTTAGTCATTTTGTGAATTTGTTATAAGTTTTTGTGTGATCATAAATTTTTAAAGATTTTGACTTTTTTGAATTATATATATATATATATATATATATATATATATATATATATGAAATTTTCCTTTTAAGAATTTTGAAAATTAAAGAAATAAGGTGTTTTTAATGTAAAATGGGTATATTTTTTATTGTTTTAAATAGTATTTTCTAATGTTGTGTTTGAATATGGACATTTATTATGTGATCAAAATAGATGCAATTTTTTTTAAAAGAAATGGGTAACTAGTTTTTTTTTTACGCAGTGTTATTTGATGAATCAACTACCAATGGCAAGAGAGACTCGAACATGAGATCTCATAAATTACTAGTATAATCAAAATCTGTAACATAAAATTTTATGGGTTACAATATTATCATGATCAATTACAATGATAAAATAAAAACTGATCCATCTTTAATTAACTATTAATTCAATGACAAAAAATAATATTTAATGAAAAAATTATTTATTTTTTAATCAAAACAAATTAAATAATATTAGTTTTTTCTTTTTAATATTATTAATAAGAAGTAAGACAATTATCTAATAATAATTATTTAATATGAAAAAAAAACTATTTTATTTTAATTAAACTAATATTTTCAAAATGGTCATAGTTATTAAACATCAGGGAACATATGTCATATACGAAGTACAAAATTATTATCAAGACACTGATTCCTATAATGATGCTCATACAATACATATACAAAAAGTTGATAAGGGAGGGAATGCTCGTACTACCTCTTGGCATACAAGTTGGTGGCACGTAATATTATTTTCTATTTTTCTACTGACGTGTTTAATAAGCCTATTAACATGAAAATCGTGTGTTGTTTAATTTTTTTTTCCTCTTCAATAATTAGGTTTATTCTAAATAGTAAGCAAATTCCTTTGACTTTCGAATCGAAGCAGAATACGACCTTGGCAGATTTTTTGCTGAATTGTCAGCAATGAGCGGAAATATTGTTGGAGCTTTTATCAGCAATGTTGGGTATTAGTATTTTCTTGGTTTGATAATGGCAGTGGATCTGGGAAGTATATCAGTCCCATGTGAACAAAAAGTGACGGCTTAGGGTTACAAATCAGTTTGAAAGTTGTAGCTGAGTTGATAGAGTTGGCTAAAGAAAACATACCTATCCGTTTAAAAGAAAACTTGCAGAATCTATCTCGCTATCTGTGATTATAACATTACAAGAATTTGGAAGGTGGAAGAAATACAAACATCTATTCCTTCACTGTCATATTCTCACGAATTTCACATGAAGTTTATCGTGTCATATGATACATTGCTTGGAATGACCTCCTCTTTCACTTTCTTATAATTGCGTGACTTGTTCAATGCAAACATGGCACTGTAATACGAAACTTCCAATCTAAATAAACACTTTTCGGGCAATTCTTTTACTTTTTTTTCCCCAACTCCCAACCACCAAATTCAGTTTTTTCTTCGGCGAACATCATAACGGCGGAGAAATATTGTAAATAGTTTGATCGACATTCCTCTGGTTTGAGTATGAGAAATATTGTCGGTAATGTTGGCATAGTTAGGTATACCGTTCTACTGTGCCATAACGCTGTAAGTAACCGTGTTTTTTTAATAATCATTGTAATCGTTATATATATATAAAGGAGAAGCTGAGTCTCAAGTGAACGGAAAACCCAAAATATATTTAAAAACTTCATTGTATTTTTCAAAAGTATCGTTGAATTTTATAATTTATTTTATTTTTCCAAACATTTTATTGATATTGTGTAGAAATAAATTGACTTTTTTTAATTAAATTAAAGAATTAAAAATATTATATTTCTTTAATTAAATATTAAAAAATTAAAAGATATTTATCCCACCAAATTTATTTTAATATATAATATATTGATATTAATATCACATTTTAATTTTATTGTAGTGTAAATTTATTCTTTTAATAGTAATCGTAACCGTTATATATATACAGGAGCAGCCAGGATCAAGTGAACGGAAAACCTAAAATAATTTTTAAAAAACTTCAGTGTGGTTCTCATAAGTATCATTGAACTTTATAATTTATTTTATTTTTCCAGCCATTTTATTGATATTTCGTGTAGAAATAAATTGGCTTTTTTTAATTAAACATTAAAAAATTAAAAATTAAAAATTAAAAATTAAAAAGTATTTATCTTACTATATTTATTTATTTATTTCAATATATTGACATCAATATTATATTATAATTTTATCATGTAATATAAATTTATCTTTACAAAATAATTGTTAAAAAAATATTTGAAATGAATAATTTATATATATAATTATAATGTGGAGATATATTTTATAATGATATAGAATTCAATCGAAAAATTATAATATTTCAAGATCAAACAATAAAATTTAGAGTCTCATCTTTTTTCTAAAAAATAATATAATAAAAATCTAAAATATTTTTTTAATTATTAATATCTCTAAAAAAAAATTAAATATATATATATATATATATATATATATATATATAGATATATATATAAATTAAAGTCAATTAAAATACATAAATTGTCATGACAAAGTATTAATATACACTCAAACATTTCATACTTCTTTTATTATATTTTAATTAATATTATCTATAATTTTATTATCATCATTAAAAAAATACTAAATGAATTTGTATTTAAGTTTAATTGTTTAAAATAGATTTATAAAGGTAATTTAAGTTGTGATTATATATTTTTTATATATGATGGTTTTTAACTAGAGCTTGAACCGGTCTAGAATATAATTAGGGGTTGAGATTCTTATGTAATACCATGTTTATATAATATATTACCAATTACTTTGAGAATATCGAATAGTTATTAATGGTCTCGAGAAGAATATAATCAATGGCTACAACCGATCTCATATACCTTTTTATAAATTTTAATTTGGATGGGGCTTGAAAAAACCAAGCCATTTAACTAACTCACCCACATCTCACTGATTTTTTTAGGTGCATACATTTTAATAATCAAAATGCCCAAATGAGCAATGAATCATATCCCTGATCATACGTTGTGGACTTACTTTGTCATATTGAACATGGGTTTCAAACAATATATCGACCCCAACCATATTGAACTCCAAACTGATAATTCATTGTATTGAATACTTCTCATAAATAACCCATCATATCTTAGTATAAGAATAATACTAAAAAATAGTCATCCCAATAAATATATCCTATGACATCCTATATCTAACACTCAACTCATTTCCTAAAAAATATCATCGCCAAAAATTATAACTATATTAACCAATCTAAACCTCAACCATTTTACAGATTTCATAACCAAATTTTAATTCTTAAAATATTACAAATAATTAAAATCAACTTTGATTGTCACATCACATGAAATATTGATGCACAATTTATATACAATACCCATCGTAATTGAAAATTCATTACTTTAACAATTATCTTACTCAAAATTCATTACTCTAACAATTATCTTACTCAAAATTCATTTTTTTATTATAAACCATCATTCTATAATCACGTCATTCTATGATGTTTGATCACCTCAACATACCAATAAGATAATATAGTATGAGATTAAAAAAATAAAAATTATAATCATGTTTCCATGCATTGCCCAAACATTGGTTGGTAAATAAAAAACCAAATGATTAATGTACAAAGGCGTGTTCAGAGATTTTCGTGAATAAATTTGATGTTTCGAACGATACCAAAGTAGGTGAGGGTAAATTCAAGTTCTGAAGTCAAAGGTTAGAGACGTATGCACTTGCACTTGCACTTGGACTTGGCTTATATTTATTTGGCTTTTCGCACAAGGCAAGTATGAAAGAAGCCATGCCCGGCGTGCAGAGTGTTGCACCGACTTCAAATGGTTAGTTAATTTGTAGTTTTAGCAGACCAACTAAAAACATTGACATGATATGCTTACCCACACAGCCCTTGTTTAGGCTTTTACTCTGTGCTGGTGAAGTGTATATTGTTGTTGTAAAGAGAGAGTGGTATAAGGAGTATGAAGAAAGCTTCATGGATCCATCTTCTCATGCACGCCTCCATTGTTTAACAGAAACGTAAGCTCACAAATAGTCAAACAGTTTTGTTGGTTACAGTCTGTCAATGTGGGGGAGAAACACCGCAGGACAATGTTAGGTAAAAATATGAGTCATTTAGTTTTTATTTGAGAGCATAACAAAAATTCATTACACGTAATGGACCCACCAAATAAAAACGGAATACGAGAGTTTCCTGGAACAACCAGTCCAGAATTTTACCCATTATATTAAGTGAAAAGTTGAATCTATATTCTTTATATGATATTTTAGATATTTAAATTTACTATTAAAAACATATTTATTTATAAAAAAATTAGTTCAATTATACATTCACCTAACCTACCCTGCTGCTTGGCAAGCCCTTTCTTTAGAACCCTCTTGTTGGTAGGGAAAGGCCAAGCAAGTGAAAGACCAATACAACCAAACTTTAAGGAGTAATACTTCGACAAACTCTATACTACAATAGCCAAGCAAAACTTTTAGTGGGTAAATTAAATAACCCAGTCAACAATGAAATAGGAGAAATAAAATTGGAGTAGGGTTAAATAACCTATGTATAATAATCTAAAACTACTATAATAAAGAGATTTACTATTTAATAATGTAAAATAGTAATTTGTATATGTTTTCGTAGCTTAAAAGATTAAATAAGCATAATTGAGATTCTAAAAAAGAGAATGATTGAAGAAATAGTAAAAGATAAGGAATCACTACACATGACCAAAATCTTGAGATCTTAAAACTAAAATTGTGTTGTGCAAAGTTAAATATGATGGATCCTAAGACTAAAATTGTATTGTTTAGGGTTGAATTTGATTACATGTATGAAATATGAATTGTTAAACTGACAAAAAAATATTTAGGACACTTACTCCCTGCCCAACAATTCTAACAAAAGCAAAATCACCATTCTGCTTTAATGATCAATGACTATGTCTCTTAGTGTTGAATCTGTACTGTATTTTATTTCAGATCATACATCTTTTATGGAACTATGTCCCATTGAATTTTAACCCTATATGTACCTTCACTCCTTGAATTTGATGAATAAAATATGTCCAAATTTATTTTTTTATTCTAGCTTGGCCTAGATCTTTATAAAATATTATCAAGAAAAGAAAGGAATTAGTAGTTGGGTTTGGAAACCACAATGGTGTTGAAAATACATATCTCACATGCTAGAATCAAACCCAATATAGGTCTTATGTAGGGTGAATAAAAGATTGAAGTAAAAATCTTTTCCTTCTCTCTCTAGGTTTAATGTAACTACATAACATGTGTTTATGTCCTTTAAGTACAACATGCTAGTTAATATTTTATGCAAGTCTTTAAGCAGAAATTAAAAAATATTAAGTGTTCTTAAACTTGAGTTCCATGGGAATTCTACTTGATGCTCTGTACTAAAATTCCTTTAGATGATCTATATATATAGACATCCATAGTTTGAATTACGAACCTATTGACATACATAATCCAATTAAACAAAAATCCACAAGTTAAAATCATGGGTCCAAATATCAAAGAAGAGATACAAAAGAGTAGAGGGAATCATAAAATAGAAAAATAAAGAATCTATGAGCCTACAGATTCTACCCAAAGGCACAATCATCAAGACTAATGACTCCTTCTAAGAAGTAAAAATGAAATAAGATAGAAAAAATAAGGGAGAGGTTCCTCCATCTACAAACATACCATAGAAATACTAAAATAACAGATGAAGATCGACATTGGCCGGAGAGAGAGAGAGAGAGAGAGAGAGAGAGAGAGAGAGAGAGAGAGAGAGAGAGAGGAATCAGCAATATGAGCCTAATCAAACTAGTTATTCATGTGCATAAATCAATATTAAAAACATTGCAATAATATTAAGTGTCTACATTATCCATTATTGAATTTATCATGTCTAACCATAATGTCCCAAATATAGTATTGTAATGAAACAAAGACAATATAACACACAATAAAGTCATACATGATAGAGGACTCATGGATATATGTATTGTATTAGTTACCAATCTTATCAAAAGTGGTACTTCCAATTTATTTACATTCTTATATCAAATTATGTGAAGAGAAAGAATACTTAATATGTTTAAAAGAATTAATATAAAATTATTTAAAAATGTATTATTTATCTTTGTATTAAAAGACTCAACCAAAAAAAAATTGACAGGTATATAAAATGCGATTGATGAATAATCATTGAAAACCACAACTAATACATTATCACATCTATAAGTGATACATCCTTAGGCAATTGATTTTGATTGTTGTAAGTTACCTCTACTACTTCATGCATTAAATATTCAAGTTTTATTATATTACAATCAATAAGGGCTTGAATTTTGTTTTGTAAACTAGTACATATTTTTTATATGTCTCTAGAGTCTATGGTATCCACATAATGTACTTTTATTATAATATTTTATTGCATGTCATAAATCGTGATGTTGAACAGGTGTTACCACAATCAGGTGCGTGTGTAATAATCTCTTCAATATATTGTCTTGATCTCAAAAAAGCATTTGAGTATGTTATGTCAGCAGTTTTCTTAATGACAGTTTTCCTTAACCCGAATTGTAGATGTATCTATATTACGCACATGACTAGTGATCATATATGAATCCTTACTATTAGAAACCTTACATTGCCTTTAAATTTAATTCGCAAATGTGGCAGACATAACAAAGATAAATGAATGATTTTAATTATTTTTTATGTAGATTATACTTGATAGGCACCCGAAGGCTATTGATAAATATTTTTACATTTCAAGATCGGTAGGTTGATATAATGAGGAGTGCTTATGAAATTAGAATATAGTCATAAATATCATCCTTAGACATTTTTGAATAGATGGATTACTCTCAAATGTGGCATCAGGTCAATTATTAGAGATGAATTGATCTATAATAGCTTCTTGTAAGAACTGGAAAGAATGTAAATATCCCAAAGGTAAAGCATTAAACCATTCTACGGCATCATCAATAATGTTTATAGGCAACAACTTAAGTAATGTTACACTATTATCTTCAAATGTTCTAATAAATTGAAATAGTGAGTAAAGGTGTGCATAACCAAGTCATGTAGGTAAGGCATGTCAACTACATTTATAAGAATAGGATGTTAATATCTTCATATGTAATAATATAAAAATCCAAATAATATGTGAAAAATATTGAAGATCAATATATAAAAAATTAATTTGTGGTAAAAAATTCTTTAATACGCAATATATTTATTGTTATAATAAAAACTCTTAGGGTTGGATAACATGATACAATGTTATTATAAAAATAAATAACTCTAAAATTTCACTTTGAGGGAGATAACTTACTTTCTTACAAATATAAGACTTGCTAGTTACTTGACATCCATCACAATGATATTCATCTCTTTTATATAAACCTCTATCACTAATAATGGATTTTTAAAATCCTAATCCTAATGTAAGTAAACTCATTTTCAAATATAATTGATTCTGTAAGTTACTTGTTTCATCCAATATATTTTACCCATATAACTAACTATGGGTGATGTGTGCCACTTTTTGGTATTTCCATCAATCCACATATATTATAATATCATATACCTAGAGGTACATAACAAGCCATACCTTCTTGACATGTTTTGTCTTTGAAACATGAAAAGAAACCAAGAATGAGTGTTCTTCATATCATTACACACTTATTTCCATGCTTGATCATCCAACCAACCATATGTGATCTTGGTCGGTGATATCTCTATAAACCTTGTACCTAATTCTTATTTTATACTCTAATTTCATCCATGACTGTAGTTGTTCCTCCATGGCTTCCATGCATAACCATATTGATTATTTATATTATTCCATGTCTCATATTTGTTACTCCTTTCATTCCATGTATATCCATATTGATTACTTTTCTAATTCCTTATACAATCATAGTGATTCTTGTTATCAAGATCCCTAACATACCTCCATGTTTTTTGCCTCTCATGATGTTGTGGTATATATATGCCTCAACCTTAGTTTCCTTCATCGTATATTTTCACCTTGTCAACCCTTTCTTCTTATGTTATTGCATCTTCCACCTTCAATTTTTTTTACTACATTTGTATCTTGAGTAGATGAAGTGTTATTTTACTACTATAAGTAATATTCATATTCATCTAGTTTTTAATATGAATCTTCCTTACGCTCTCATTCACTATATTTAGATTCTCATCTACTTTATCATTTATTTGTTCCTTATTAAATGTTATATATTTTAACATGAACTTATTTCTCTTGTACCAAAATGACATGAACTTATTTTGAATATTAATATTTTTCTTTTTGAAGATATATAACCAAGGATATCCAAGGACAACATCTAAGATATATGTATCTAAAGCATAAAAAATCTCAATGTAAAACATATCTTTCCATAATGAGCTTCAAATCTTCAAAAAAAATATTCATCTTACCTTCTATGAGAGATTTTTTGATATAATTTCCTTAGATCTATAGATGTTGAGCCACATCTATGTTGGTGAGGTTATACTTTCTACTAGGTTTTATTGAGATGACAATTTTTTTTCTTTGAATGGCTCTATAGATGCATAAATTAGCATAAGCCAACCTATACACTCGATGCCATGAGGTGTGACCGAAGAAGATCACATAATGGATGGGCTAGGGGTTTAGTTGGTTGTTGAGTGGAATGGTATTTGGGATAGGTGGTGATAATGATTTCTCATGATGGAACCAAAAGACCTCAATATCATCCCAATGCTTATTGAGAGTGTCAAATTGTGTGGAGATAGAGATCCAAGGCCCTTCGATATCTAATATCACAAGAAAGTACAATTTTTGGTCAATTTTAGGCTTAGGTAAATAAGGGATATTGGTATGAATGACTCACAAGAGAAGATATAATCCATTGGGTTGACTTTGCTCGACTAGTTCCATCTACTAAGTGTGAATGATATAATACAAGGCTAGACCCGAGGAGAAGAAGATGGGATGAATGGGTGACTAAGCTTTGATAGTGTTGTGTTGAAATCCCATGTTATGTGGGAGAATAATTATATGTGTATCGAGGACGTGAACTTCCTCTTCTAAATCAGCTAACAGCTCTACAATGAGGTATGGAATTGGAGTGGATCAAAAGACCTCACATCTCAACTCAACACTAATGCCAGACTATGTGAAAATGGTGGGAACAAGTGCTATAACTCTAGGGAATATACCATGATAAATAATTCCTAGTGTCTTGAGAAGGGTCATCTAAAATAGACTAGGTGGAAGCTAGGTGAAAGAGTATGAGCATGTTAAGTTAATGGCTTACAAAGTTTGCTTGTTGGAATGTTGAAACAAGGCTCTGTTATGTATTGTTTATGCAGATGGACAAGGATTATGTAGGATATGCTTGTTTTCATAGATGAGTATTTATTTTTATATTATGTAATTTATTTCATAGATGGAAAGGATTTTGTTTTGATGTAGTTACTTGAATGAATGGCAAGGCTTTTGTTGTTGATTATTTTTGGTTTTTTATATGTTTTTAACCGATGGATACATACTTTCTGAAAATAAAGTGTTGAAAGTAAAGAATATAAAAACTAAAAAAATAAAAAGAAAAACTCTCTTTTATCCTTTTCAATTTTTGGAATGCATGCAATGTGTGAGAGAAGAAACTTACACTACTAAACAAGGTGTTGATTTTTCCTAGATTTATTCATCTGCAAACTAGGTCAAATGCTTTTCTTTATTTTTATTGGTTTAAGTGAAATGAAATAAATTCATGATTGAGTTTATTTTTCACAAGTAATATGATCCAAAAAAACAAAAATGATATAGTTTCTATTACTTTTCCTTGTAAGTAAACTGGGCTAGCTTTTCAACCTTTTCTATTGAATTGATAGGATGAAAGTAAATCATATAAATTATGAAATTATATTTTGAAAAAGATAAATAAAAATAACTTTAACCCTTTAAAACAATTAATATCATCAGTCTACTAACTTCATGCATTCATCTATGGTTGCCTATTTTTTTATGTTTAGCTAGGTGATTGTTTAAGATGCAAGAAGCTTGTCTAGATATTAACAAAAGAAATGTTTTCTTGGATATAAATGAATTCAATATTTTCCAATATCTCTTTTTGGAATGATTTAAAATATGTATTTTTAACTTTAAATAAAACTAATCCATTGAATGCAATCATAAATCAAAACTAATTATAGTTTTTGTATAAAAGACAAATGAAAGAGATAAATCTATTTCAATATCAAATTTGCTTATTTTATATTTTGAATTGGAAACTAATTTAATCACAATAAAAATATATATTTAATATAATCTAATATATAATAGATATTGAAAATCAAAAGAACTCCAACTTGATTTATAAATAAAGTTGAAGTGCATCTAGTCTATTGATAGAATAATCCTTAGTATGTTATCTCTATAAGCTCTTATGGAGATTCAAGAAACTCTCTAGTTGGGGGATGCACAAAATTTGGAATAATATAACAAAGGGGAGAAGAAACAATCCATAAAAAGAAGATAAACTAAATTAAGGCTAGCTAATGTCTTGGCTTGCAAGGTCTATATTTTTCTCACCAATGAAACTTATTCATTTGCAACCATGTATTTGACTCTAAAATACTAGGGGGATAAATCTTTTGGAAATTTTAAGAAGGTTGTGTCTACCAAAAATTCTCAATAAAAATATCTAATAGATATTTTTTTATCTGAAATAAGGTCAAATTTGGTCTTTTTATAGGAAGATAATGTAGATTGAGGTGGATAGTTCAACTAAATATGACAATGATTTCTCTAGAGATGAAATTAAGAATGATAAAATTAGGAGAGTGAGTGATTTTGGCATGATAAGAAGTGAAAACAAGTGATAATAATATGAAATGTGAATCTAGTTATGAAATTTACATGAAAATTAGAGTCATTGAAGCTAGTTTTGGAATGTGTTTCAACTATGATGAAACTATCACTATAGAGGGGAAATTATAGAACCATCACTTATCTTCTCAAAACCACATATAATATAACTAAAATACCTATATTTTAATTCACAACCACCCTTATATAGTAGAACCACCTATTAGATGTTAAAATTATCATGGTGGCTATGGAATCTAAGGTGCAGTTTCACAATTGAGGGAGGAGATTTGAAACATGGGCAAATAGTTTTTTCAATAACGTCCAATTTTTAAAGTAGTGTGTAAATGGATATGTAGGTTATGATCAATGGGATTGAAAGGGTTCATAAGATGAATATGGAAACATAGGTGAGATTTTAGAGCTAGAGAACTCCTTGTGGAACATAAAACAAGAGGTCATTACATCATCATTAGATTTGTATCAAAAATGTTGTACTATGTATTTTTTAGGTGCATTCATATTTTCCCATAATGAGGGTGACTTATAAATAATTAGAAATATGTAGTCCTAATTAAGTCGTACTAAAACTAAATGGGAGTTTATAAATACTTACATATATGAAGGAACATAGCATGTCGAGACTCTGTACAACTTGTAAACAAAAGGTAGGATTCAAGAGTGATATTTTAAATAAAAATGGAAGTAGGGTATGTAATTAGAATAATAATATAATACATACCATACATGTGGAGTTATACGTACCTATAAAATCATAAAAATGTGCTATAAAAGATAGATATGTCTTTAAAATGTTAGTGTTGATTTGTAAAACTCAAAAAAATAACATATACACATGTAAGAATAAATAAACATGTGTAATATTGTGCCAAAAATGGAAAACATTTGAAATAAAATGACTAGTTTGGGGTCTAATATATTCAAAAACTTAGCAAAAATAATTCATTTGTGTCATTTGCATTTGAAGTAGTTTTTTAAGCTCTAGTTTTTTCGTGACCATTTTGAGTGCATAAGTAGTCGTCAAAAAGAGGATGACATGAGGATGGTGAATTTTCCATTGGGATGTGCAGCTAGGCCACATCAGGTTAGTTTTTTTTTTACTTTTCATATTTCCCTGATTTTAGAAATTTGTTCAAAATGTAGCTAAAATCTAGCCATATATTAAAAAATTGCTTTACAAGACTTGTTTTGTAAATATTTTATAAATGTTTTGTAGAGGACGAGGATAGATTTTTGAGACTTGTTTTGTACATGTTTTCATCACATCAATGTATATCTTATTATTTTTTACATGTCTTGAAGCACATTGTCCCTTTATGGTATTAGACATTTTTATTTTTAAAACTTGATAGTCTACATGTCATATTTGTGTGTGTGTGTGTGTGTGTGTGTGTGTGTGTGTGTGTGTGTGTGTGTGTGTGTGTGTGTGTGTGTGTGTGTGTGTGTGTGTGTGTGTGTGTGTGTGTGGATATTGTGGCATATCTTTTATTAGTCATTATGTGATATGATTTATTTATTTTTATATTAATTTTTTAGTTTTTGCACTCTAGAGGACTAGACATGTGAAGATGTATGGATATGTGTATTTTATTTCATTTTTATATGTTTCTATTGGAAAATGATTATGTATATGTGGAAATAGAATATATATAGACATTTTAACTATGGTAGACGTTTGTATGTGACTAAACCTATGATAATATTTGTTTTTGTAGGTGATTACTGAATTATTTTGTTTAAATAATATTTTATTTCTAATTTATAACAAGGGACGTAACAGGGGAAATATAATAGATGGGAGGTGAATAATAACTCAAATTTTTTTAGGATAAAAGAATATGACCTCATCCTTATGAGCAAAGGTGGATGAGTACTTCTTCAAAAAATTATAGAATATTGACTTTTTAGATTTCATCTATAGGGAACCTACTTTTATAGAGCTGGTGAGTGGGAAAAAGATACTTTATTTGAATACCAACATATAGATTAACCTTTCTAAATAAATTTATTTTTGGACACTCTTTTCTGATTTAACATTGCTTTTGCATTTATCTTATATTCCTCTATGTGAAACCCTATACCTAGTCTGATGTGACCAAGAAGACACACAGGCTCATCACCAAAGGCTAGATGTAGGTGAATAATGTCATCTCCCCCCAATGCAAACCTTACATAATTAGTAAGATGCAATGGCTCAACATCGAAGTTTAACAAGGGTCAAGAGACACATGATTTTGACTTTTTTATGTGCATAAACTTTTAACTTTCATTGTAACATTTATATATGTATATGTTTGTGTGTATATATTCTTCTTTTTTTATGTAAGGCTCTTACCCCCAAACCTTGGTCCCATGCAACTAGTAGGATGAAAGGGCTCATCACTGAGAGACAAACAGGTAGGCAAAGTCACTTATGTTTTGAGCATGCTAATGTTTTATTTTTCGAAGGCACTATAAAGGGGGAATCTATCATAATAAATTTTATACACTCTACTATAGTCTATCATATTTTCTAGTCTAGGAAATAATATTTAAGGAAATAGGTGTACTCTAATTGTAAGAATTGGTACAAAGGGCAATGTAACATGCTGATTTTGAGGTGGTGAATAATTGTGAGAATAAGGTGAATGTTATTCAACATTTCAAAAATCCTCATATCATGCAAACTGGCCAACTAAATAACCACAAAATAATACTTTTACCATGTTAGTGGATATGTGACATATGGAGATGCAATGTAGGTGAAAATTATGTGGTATGTGATAACAAGATATAGAAATATTTTAGATGCAAAGAGTTTATAGACACACCAAAATATTTACCCTCTAAAATTTCATAGCTGATAGGATCCATTATTGAAATATTTTGTTATTAGGTAAGGGCCTATCCAATTGGGTCTAAATTTCTAACCGTCTCCTTTTTTTTATCGATCTAACTATCAAGTATAAGGACAAGGTATCCAATGTAAAATTGGATGCTCATGGGCATAACTATAGAAATCATAGTACTGATAGTGAGGCATGACTGTATATGGTTTCTTGACCTTGGCATCTATTCATGTATAGGTAGGATCCTTTAAGAACTCAAACACTCATTCATCATAACCATTTTTAGATTGGGAAACATAATAAGATAGTCTTATATCTTACATAACTAGTGATAAGACATCACTAATTTCACATCTTATAATGCTAGTTTAAAGTTTGCTTGTGATGGCTTATCAAGAGGCACTCCTAGATTGGCTACTCTTGTGATATGGGAAGGTTTCTAATTTTGAGAACATTATATAAATCATGAGGATCAACTTTGATTTAAAAGGTTCCTATCATTAATGTATGAAACCCCTCCTTAGGTATGGACATACCCGATGGAAAACAAGAGTTTTATACATGAGATGTAAGATCAATAGGGAAACTCAAGTAGTCATTTTTATCTACATGATTAATTATCAGGTGGACCTAATGATAGTGGCATAAGAAGTTAAGGGAAGCTACGTCATTATTTTATATCTATACCATGTGAATGTTGACAAAGACATGTAACCCTCCTTAGATCTCCTAGCCTTGTCACTTAGGAAGTTGATGAGCCTGCACCTCATGTGGGGAAAAAAATAGGGCCTATGGATGTGTGGGTGTCTTAGTATCATGCAAAAAGAAAAGGAAGGGAATAATTTTTTGTAATATAAAAGGTTATCTCCTAAGATCCAAATCAAGCTAGGTGAGATCTTCTAGAATTTTGAAATATCATTTATTTGGCTTCATTTTTAAAGTTGAAAGAATATTGGCATAGTTAAGGCCCTACTTAGGTTTGGGGAGTATGCCAATGCAATTAGGGTTTTGTTTCAGTAGAAGAGGTGTAGGCATGTATTTGTGTAACTTCAAATATTTTGGATAAAGAATGGGAAACAATGTTTTCCCCATGATTATGTGTGGAAAATTTTGTAATAATTTGATGAGTGATTTTTTAAGGCCTTTTTCTTATATGATGGGGATGATGAGTCTTAATTTGGGTAAATATGGGTAACTATGATTTCTAATGTTGATTTTTATTATATCCATTGTCAAAATTTAGACCCTCTCTTTAGTCAAAGGGATAACTAGAGGAGGGAGTGGTTTGATCAATTATGATGGGCTCAAATTATGATGAGAAATAAGACAAGGTGTAGGTTGAAATAATATGGATAATGTATTTAGGGGAAGGAATCTCAATGGGTTAGGGACTATCAATAATTGATAAGTTTGTATCATAGTGTAATCAATAAGCATACTCTGAAGTAGTTTGAAAGTGATGAGGGTGGAATCTGGATTGGGGTGTTTCCTCACGTGGTTGAACATCAGGTATTTACATTAAAAGTTATTATGATGGTTTTTATGGGGAGGGGTTTCTTTATATTTGTATACCTCTACCATACAAATCTCAAGTAGGCAAGCTAACCCACTTTGGGATTATTGGCCTTGAGGTTTAGAGAAGCTATAGGTTCCCACCCCTCACAGAATGTGAATAACTAGAGGAGTATTTTATCCATAAGATTGATAATTTCCATGGTAAATAGGGAGGAAATAATGATATTAATGAATGTGTATGATTTAGTGATATGTTTAATCATTGGTATGTCTTTTTTACCTAATTTAGCTTTTAACATAGCTTGGGAGACCTCTTACCCTTGATTTAGGATGACCACTTTATGATTTGAGGATTAATGAAGCATTGACCAACTATGAAGGTTTCATAATCCCATTAGTGGGTAAGTAATAGTCGATGTACATCCCTATTTATTTATGCATGGTAGCTTGTAACATATCAAAAGGTTTAGGATGCCCTTTGAAATATTAAAAATTTACGTAGGTGGAGGAATTAAATTTTATAAAATAGGGTGGAAGGAATAAACTTAATTAGATGTATCTAAGGGCATCCCAAGATCATATTATAACTGGTGTCCTTGTCTATGACATAAAATTTTGTCAAGATAGTCTTAGGGCCTGGAGTGATTTGACGCACAATGGTTCATATGGAAGTGGACTTGAGGCTTTCATAGACATGTATGGTATTGTGTGTGTGTGTTTATAATTTATTATTTTTTTATACTTGGCATTTATGTTGTCATTTATGTCAAAGGTTGTTCATGAGGGTTCTTTAGAAGGCTTGTGCATATGAAACATAGTCTGATGCAAGAAGGAGCATGGTGGCTTAGTCAGATGACTACATAGAGGTATAAGAGGATGTTTGAAAATTTTTTATCATGTATATTAAGCATTGAATCACTTAGGGAAACTTCAAAGTGTGCCTACAAAGGTAAGACCTATAGACCGATCATGCAACTAGACTTGTCCTAGACTCTGCTTTACCTAATGAGGGGTCATGAGGTGTTGTTAAGACCTATGAAATATGAAAAGAAGGGTTATAAATTTTTATAAGTTTATTCATCATGTGAGTGAGGTATATATTTCTTGGATGATGGATATAAGGTCTAATTTAAGGCCTAATGTCACCTACAGGTCAAAAGCCTAAAGAACAAAGAGAGAAAAGGTGGCTTATTGAGGTATCATATTTAGTTTCCAAAGTAATCATTGAAAAATAAACATTAACAGAGGTAAATAATGATATTTTAGTCATGTTGACCACGTTTTAGGTCAAATTTTACAAGGAAAGGCATGAAATGTGGTTTTGAGGCTTCTTATGTGCACAAAATGAAAGGTTCTCAACCCAGGAAGAACTTTAATGTATTCATTGAAACAAGTAACCTATACATAAGAATTAAATACATTCATGGTATATTGGGAATGGTCATATCTCAAATCTACAAGAATTGGTTTATATATTAAGGGCCTAAGCTGTATTAATGATTGTTAAGACTATAAGGTGGGGTAAACCTCTCTAAAACCCTAACTTTGACTTGATGTGGAAGATCCTGATGGAAATGGATTAGAGTAGATTGGATGACATATTTTTATGATTTTATAATGTATAGGACTCTCCTAGGTACTTATAGGTGCCATTGGTCTATCATATGAGTGATTGGACACTATAGGAAAAGCTATGTTTCTCAAAAATTTACTATAGCAAGCAGAGTTAACCAAGTCAAAGTTTTTAAGTGGATAGATATTGAAGATTGAGACATATATTTTATGCCCATGGTTGTTTATTAAAAATTTATCAACCTAAAATATTATAAATAGATCATGGAAGTTGATCTATCACTAAAAAGGCCTAGTTACGAAGACAATGAGAAAAACTAGGCAGAAGTGAGAATGAGGTTAGGGATGTGTTTTAATTAATTAGGAATGGATCCAAATGCATGGGATTATTTTTTAAAAAAATTAACACATATAACTAGTGGACATAATTTTTTGAGATGTTATTACATGGTATAAAATTTATCTCAAATTGACTTGTCTAACTCAATGAGGTTTGTATACAGTTAAGCAATGAGATTGGTATGTAAGACTAATATTGTTATTTAATATTATATTATATTTGTTTTAAGTTTATCTTAGGATGTTTAATTATCATATAAACCCATTTTAAGTTCATTAAATTGATTTTATAGGTGTTTTATGTCATTGTTTCCATGACTTTGTTTTGAAGTTTATTGGTAGTTCTGAGTGGACTACTTGTACAGAAGGGTTTGATTACTTTTGATTTGAGTTTTGAGATCCAATGAACATGGTGATTAATATTAAGTCATCAGGGTTATATTTATATTATTTATTACCATGATGTTTTGTCAAGTTTGTGTTTTTGGTTCAGCTATTCAAGATAGACTTTCTGGGTACACATAGGCCTAATCAAGAATAGTACTAATGGCATGGTTCAAGTGGTGGTTGGATATAAAAAGTGTCATGGACCCAAGATGATATTGGTATGGGTATATTGAATTTAAATATTATTTTTTTCTTCTATGTGATAATTTTGAGAGTGTTCCAAGGTGTTCAAGGAGTAATGTGTGCTAATGAAAACCTAATTACATTAGGTCTCTTTAAGGCCTAAAAGGGGTTTTGGTCCTATATGATATGAATGAAGTATTTTAATTATTGGTTCATATTTTTTACATGTCATAAGTCATATAGCATTGATAAACTAAGTGAGAAAGTGTTTTTGTCTAACCAAGAGGTGTATGAGCAAGATACTAGTATAAGAACAAGGCATAATAGGTCTAATTGTGTAGGTTGAGAATGAGTGAGTTGCATTAAATGAGATAAAAAATTGAATATGTTTAAGGAGGTATTTTAGACCATTATGAGGGTATATAGAAACCATCATGCATATCTGATAGGGTTACTAGATTTTATTATCAAGGTCATATGACCTAACCTAGTCAAGAAGAAGACTAATTGAGCGAAGAAGGTAAAGGACAACTTGTGATTATGTGAGAAGTAGATTTGAGTGTGATAGAGAAAAATAAGAAGATAATCAGTCATGAGAGGGAAACAATATCAAGGTGTACTTCCTCAAAGTGTTGATTGAGTGGGTACTTGATTAGCTAGGGGGTTGTATCCTCCTAACAAGTTGGTTCTTGATAAATTTAGGGGTTGGTGCTCCTTGTTGGGTTGGTGCTAAAATAAACTTGATTCATGGTCTTATAGGAGAATTTTTCCAAGTTATGTTTCAGTGGTTTTCATTTCCCTTGAGGTTTTCCCACTCAAATAAGTGTTTTGTGTTATATGCTAATCTCATGCTCATGGTTTGTACTATGTTTCTAGTTTTTTATATTGTTTTGATAAATCATGAATGACAAGGTAAAAAGTGTAAATGTTTAAATGCTATTTCACCCCCTGCCCCCTTCTTAATCACATTAAATTCAAAAATTGGTATAACAGGTTGGTCCTTTAAGGCAAGTTTAACCGCTTGAAAGGTTATCCAAGGAAGCACAAAAAATTCTTGTAATCAACAAGAAGAAGACACCATGTATGATAAATAATTTTACTATGACAGTGAAGAAAGAGAATCTAAATTTGACCTTGAAGCTAAACTCATGAACACCCTTGGTGATTTGAAACATTAAAAGGAGACAATCAAGGATCTCATGATCTAGTTAGAATACATTAAAACAAACTATAAGTCAAAGGAAGTTAAGTATGACCAATTGAAGATAAAGGTAAATTCATTAAAGGATGAGCATGAATAACTCAAAGAAAATTTGAGCAGATTTGAGAGAAAGCATGAGGTGTCAAGACATGTTAAGTATACCAACCTAAAAGGATAAACTAGGCAACCCAATGCTATAAAAGATAAGTCATCATGGAATTAGGGTAAGTATATAAATTTTACTTGATACATCTATTACTTTGCAAAACACATTACTAGATTCTGCTCTAACAAAGTTAGAAGGTCCAAAAGATTCAACAAGACATATGAAGCTCCTAGAATGCATAATAAGGATCAAACATTGTTATAGAAACTAAAGCAAGCCACGATGGATCAGATTGAGCTCAAGAAACAAGATGGACTATTTTCTAAAGAGGAATATAAGACCAAATAACTCTATGCTATCTTAGTTTGCCTTTCACATTCAAGATAAAGGCATGAAATGGTATATAGACAATGGGTGCTCAATCTATATTACAGGAGACAAAAAACATTTCATCTCTTTGAATAAGAATGCTATAGGAATAATAAGGTTTAGAGACAACACAACTACCAATATAATTAGAAAGGTTGTCTTGAGTTTGGAAAATGGGAAAACCAAGAAATAAAAATGTGTTGTATATAGAAGGTCTGAAACATAACCTACTTAGTGTGAGTCAAATGTGTAATCTAGGATAGACACTAACCTTTCATGACAAATGGTGTGAGATAAGGAGAGCCAAATCAAGAAGGCTAGTTTCCAATGATAAAAGGTCTAAGAACAACCTATATGTTTTGAATGAGATCAAGAAGGAAAGATATTTCATCAATAAGATAGATGAAATTTGGCTATGGTGTATAAGTCTATGTCACCTAAAATTTTATAACCTAGTCAGGATTAACACTAAAATTTTTGTAAATAACATGCTTAAGATCATGAAACCTAAAAACATACTTGGAAAGTCATGTCAAAATGGTAAGAGGACTAGAAGAAGGTTCAAGTCCAATGAGTACTCTACTACAAGAACCTTGGATCTAATCCACACTAATATATATGGGAATACAAGAATTCAAAGCATTCAAGGAGATAGATACTTCATGTTACTCATTGATGATTACACAATAATGACTTGGGTTGCATTCTTGAAAGATAAATTAAAAACTCTTAACAAGTTCAAAGCTTTCAATGCTCTTGTTAAGAATGAGAAGAATGGGACAATAAAGTGCCTAAGGTATAATAGAGGAGGATAGTTTTGGTCTAATGAGTTTGATGACTTATGTGAGTTCCATGGAATGAGATAATTCTCAACAAAAAGGACACCTTAGTAGAATGGGGTAGTGGAAAGGAACAATACAACAACCCAAGAGATGGCTAGAACCATGTTAAATGAGTCCATACTATCTAATGTATATTAGAGAGAGGAAGTAAGCATTGATGTCTACATTTTCAATAGGGTACATATAAGAACTAATGGCAACAAGACTCATTATTAACTATGGAATGACATATCTGCAAATGTACAACAATTTAGAGTGTTTGGGAGCAATTGTTTCATCAAAAGAGATGATGAATACTTGGGCATGTTTTAGTATAGATCTGATGAAGGCATAATCTTAGGATACTCATCAATGATCTTAGCATATAGATGTTACAACAAGATATTCCAAAAGATAGTGGAAAGCAACAATGTGACGATTGATGAGAGAAGGAAATCCTATTCATAGTCAAAGAACACTTTAGAGAATATGGATTTCAAGAATGAAGAGGAGACTATAGATGTTGATGTGGAAGAATAAGAAGTTGAAGAGAGATAGGACTCAAAGGGACCCTTAAGTTAGATTAAAAGAGACCACCTTGAAGCTAAAATCATTGGTAACAATAATGCAGGTATGCAAACTAGGAGAAGACTGGTAAGTAATCCAAATCAAGAGAATGATTTATTATCCAAGATTGAACTTAAGAGTCTTAAAGAATTTATTAAAGATAAATTTTAGATAAGTGTTATGAATGAGGAACTAGACTAAATAGAGAATAATGAGACTTGGGAGTTAGTTACTAGGCCTAAAGAAGATAAGATGTCATTGGCACAAAATGGGTGTTCAAATACAAGTTGAATGAAGATGGAAAAGTCACTAGGAATAAGGATAGATTGGTATGAAATGGATATGTACAGGTTGAAGGGGTAGACTTTGAGGAAACCTTTGCACCAGTAGTAAGATTGTAGTCCATCAAGTTATTTATAGCCTATGCAAGATTCAAAAGATTCAAGATATATCAGATGGATGTCAAATATACCTTCTTGAATGGAAATATGGAAGAGTAAGTGTATATTGAGAAACCTAAATGGTTCTCACTATCAAATGACAAATAACATGTTTGCAGATTGAAGGAAGCTCTATGTGGTCTAAAGCAAGCCCCTAGAGCTTGGTATGATAGGTTGGACAAGTATCTATTAGATCAAGGATTCAGAAGAGGAGTTGTAGATAGTAATTTATAGATCAATATAGAATATGACCATTAAATAATTATAGTTGTCTATGTCGATGACATCATATTTGGTGGAAATAATGAGAACATGACAAAGGCATTTACAAAGGTGATGTAAAAAGAGTTTGAAGTGTCCATGCTAGGATAATTGTCATTATTTCTTGGGTTTTAAGTCACTCAATTTAAGAGAGGTATATTCATCTCAAAAGCTAAGTAGATAAGATAGATGTTGAAAAAAATTGAGATCGAAGATTGTGAGGCAGTTACCACACCCATGATCATAGGATGTAAGTTGAGCAAAGAAGATGAGTCTTCAAAGGTCAATCAGACATATTAAAGGGTTAATGATTGGAAGTTTGTTTTATAAAACTATCTATAAACATGACATAATGCAAGTAGTAGGTCTTGTGGGAAGGTTTCAAGTAGATCCAAAGGAGAATCATCTCCAAGTAGTAAAAAGGATACTCATGCACCTCAAGGAGACTATGGAGTATGGATTTTGGTATCCAAGATGTAATGAGTTCAACTTGATATCTTACATAGATATAGATTGGGTAGGGAGTATAGATGATAGGAAGAGTACCAGTTGAAGAGCCTTTTTCCTAGGTGGATGCCTAGTGTCATGGATAATTAGAAATAAATGATTACTAGCCTTATCCATGTGTGACATTGAGTACATTGTAGTAGCTTCATGTTTCACTTAGGTTCTATGGATGAGATAGACTCTAAAATACTACAAGGTGGAGTATGAAGGTCCTATCCCTATTTATTATGACAGTACAAGTGTTATAAGCATCTCAAAAAAATCTTATCATGCACTCAATGACTAAACACATTCAAATCAGGGTTTATTTTCTAAGAGAGTAGGTAAGTGAGCAAAGTATCAAACTTGAATATGTGTCTACACCAGATCAGATTGTAGACATCTTGACCAAACCACTTCTAAAGGAAACTTTTGAACATCTAAGATAGGAATTGGGTGTAATTCTTGTCCTTAGCAATCATTGAAGAAGCCAAGTGTTTAGGGGGAGCTAATCATGCTCATTATCTCAAAGAATAGGTGAGTTATTATAAGAAGGTATGAATGGATATAAGGGGAACATATTTATCTTGTGTTTTATAAATTCATTACTCTATGTGTTATGTAACTTCTTTGCAAGGAATGTGATCCAAGGAATTGAAGACACCATATTGTCATTTATGTCAAAGGAGGAAAAAGACCAAAATGAGGATATAAGGATGATAAGTGTTCATTATGGTTTTAAATCAATTATAAAGGGGGATATTTTTATCATTGCTTCTTTTTTTGATACTTTTCATTGATGTCAAAGGTTGTTCATGAAGGTTCTTGAGAAGGATTGTGCATAGGAAACCTAGTTTGGTGTAAGATGGAGCATGGTGGCTAAGCAAGCTGAATGCATAGAGGCACAAGATGATGTTTGAATATACTTGATCATGTATATAAATCATTCAAGTACTTAGGGAAACTTGAATGTGTGCCTATAGAGGTAAGACCTATAAACCTATCATACAGCTAGACTTGTCCTAAACTCTGCTTGACCTAATGAGGGGTCATGAGGTGTTGTCAAGCCCTATGAAGGATGAAAATAAGTGTTATATAATTTTAAAAGTTTATTTATAATGTGATTAAGGTATATATTTCTTGGACAATAGTTATAAGGGTCTATAATAAGGCCTAATATTACCTACAGGTCAAAAGCCTAAAGAGCAAAGAGAGAGGTGGTGGCTTATTGAGGTATCAAAATAAGTTTCAAATGTAAGAATGGATAAATGAAAATTTTAGAGGTATTTCATGATATTTTAGGTATGTTTACAAAGTATGAGGTCAAATTTTGTAAGGAAAGGCATGGAATGTGGTTTTGAGGTTTCATGTTTGCATAGAATGATGGGTTCTCAACTTGAGAAGAAATTTAATGTATTTGTTGGCATGTGTAACCTCTACATGAGAACATAATAAATTCATGTTATATGAGTAAGGTTCCTAGATCAAATTTCCAGATTTAGGGCCTAAGCTTTATGAATGATTGTTAAGATTGTAAGGTGGTTTAAACCTCTATAAAACCCTAACATTGACTTGATATGGAAAAAAATGATATAAATGGTTCCAAATTGATTGTATTACCTAATTTTATGATTGTATAATGTATAGGACTCTCACAGGTACATGCACATGGCATTGGGCTATCATATGAGTGAGTGGACCCTATAGGAAAGCCATGTTTCTCAAAAATTTGGTAGCAGGTAGAGTTGACAAAGTCAAAGTTGATAAGTAGATAGAGGTTGAATATTAATATTTAAATTTTATTCCAATGGTGGTTTATAATCATGTTCCAGATCTCAAATATTCTAAAATGGTCATGGAAGTTGACCTATCACTAAAAAGGCCTAGTGAGGAAGAAAGTGAGAAAAATAAGGTAGAAGTGAGAATGAGATTTGGGATGTGTTGTCATGAATTAGGGATGGATACGAATGAATGGGGGTTTTTTAAGAACCTATAACACATACAAATAGTGGAAAAAAGTTTTGGAGATGTTTATATATGTCATAAAATTGCTCTCAAATTGACTTGTCTAACTCAATGAGGTCTGCGTACAGTGAAGCAATGAGATTAGTCTATAAGACCAATATTTCTATTTGAGATTATCATATATTTATTGTATGTTTATATTATTATGTTTAAGTATAATCTAAAACATTGGTTAAATTGATTACATAGGTGTTCTAATTCATTGATTCCATGACTGTGTTTTGAAACATATTGGTAGTTCTGAGTGGACTACTTGCAGAGAAGGGTTTGATTACTTTTAATTTGAGTTGTGAGATATAATACACATAGTGATGAATTTAAGGTTATGATTTTTATATTTATATGAATTTTTAACATGATTTTTTTTTAAATTTTATGTTTTTGGTTTAGTTATTCATGACAGACTTTATGGGTACACACAAGCCTAATCATAAATATTACTAATGGCATGGTTCAAGTGGTGGTTAGAGATAAAAAGTGTCAGGGAATCAATATGAGTTTTTTATTGATATATTAAATTTAAATATTATGTTTTCATGATGTGTGATAAGCCTAAGAGTGTTCCAAGGAGTTCAAAGAGTAACATGTGCTAATCAGGACCTAATTGCATTATGTTTCTTTAAGGCCTAAAAGAGGTTTTGGTCCTATATGATATGACCAACATATTTTAATGATTGGTTCATATTTATTACATGTGATAAGGACAATTGAATTGATAAACTAAGTGGGAAAGTGTGTTTGGCCGACCAAGAGGTGTATGATCAAGAGCCTAGTGTAAGAATAAGGCCTAATTGTTTAGGTTGAGAATGATTGAGTTGAAGTGAATGAGATATAAATTTAAAGAGATTAAATGAGGTATTTTAAACCATTATTAGGGTATAAATAAACCTTCATGCATATTTTATAGGGTTACTAGAGTTTATTATCAAATTCATATGATTTAACCTAGTTAAGAAGAGGGCTAATTAAGCGAAGAAGTTAAATGACAGGTTAAGCTTGTGTGAGATGTAGATATGAGAATGATAAAGCAAAACAAGACCATCGTTAGTTGTTAAAGGGAAAAAATATCAAGGTGAACTGCCTTAGATTGTTGATTGAGTTGGTGATTTATTAACAAGAGGGTTGTAGCGTCTTATCAAGTTGGCGCTTGCTAAAGTCAATTTGGTGTTTCACAAATTTAAGGGTTGGTGATCCTTATTGGTTGGTTCTCAACTAAAATTGATTCATGGTATAATAGGAAAAGTTTTCCAAGTTGTGTTTTAGTGGGTTTTATTCCCCTTGAGGGTTTCCTACTCAAATAAGTGTTATGTGTTTTATGCTTATCTCATGTTCATGGTTCTTAGTATGTTTCTAGTTTTCTATATTGCTTTGATAACTCATGAATGACAAGGTAAAGAGTGAAATTTTTTAAATATTGATTTACCCCCTTCCTCAATCACTTTGATTTCAAAAGTGTGTAGTAGAGCAATTAGTTTCCACAAAAATAAGTTTTGGTAAGAAGTAAAAGGGGATAATGTTCACCATTGCTACATCATCAACAATGAATCTTTTTACATAGTTGTTGTAGATCTATACTTATAGAAACAAATATAGATATCCTTTCCTATCTAAATTATAGTCACGTGAGAGGATTTATAATTCAAAGAAGTATCGAGGGTCATGTTATCCAAAACCAGGACATGTCCAAATCAATGTGGTTAATTTGGACTTATGGAGGGGGAGTGAAACTAGATAAATGAACCAATCCTAGGGAATCAAACAAAGATGACCAGGTAATGGGCAATTTATTTAGTATATATGAAAAAGAGATATGAGAGAATGTTTTGGTTAGGTCAGAGATCAATTTGTAGTTACCTACAAGTTTAGGAATGGATTCAGTTTCTAGGATGTTCGAGGGATAAATGGTCATGGCCTAGTAATCCTTAGTGTGAGTAAAAATGTTTGCTTTCTCATTGAATTATAATTTTATGACTCCTATCATTTAAGTTTTACCTTCAACTCCCAACTAAGGAACCACATAAATGTTTGGTGCCCTAAAAGTGTTATCTTTACAATCAATATTTCGCAATGTTTTGGATTAATTGTGTTGGATGGGGTGACCTGATGGGTTATTTTACTATGAACCTCGATTAAGGTGAATTTGGTGATTAGGGAAAGGGTTGTGGTAAATTTTTAGGTTCTGGTTTTGGGGAATAATAATACTATTTATAAGGGTCTAAGTGTTTGCGTGTGTGCCTCTTAGTAACATATCCACCAACATTCACCTTTGATCCTCTGAGATCATTTGTATATGCTTGTTCTATTCTCAACAACCCCAAGTGTCATTGCCTATAAATTTGTAGAAGAGATAGTATAGATTGGGATCATAATCCCTAGGTCTCATGTTTTATCCTTACTGCCTGAACCTTTAATTGTTATTAGGTGGGTAATAGTTTTGATTTTAGAACTAGGAGTATTGTTCATTTGATTGATATTGATTTTGGTTATGATTTTGATATTTTTCATTAAGAGGTGGTGGTCGGTTCAAATCAATCGCATGAATGTTAGAATGAGGAATTTGATTTTTACCCCTACATTGTTGGTATTGGTGGTGTTATTTATATATAGGTATTGACTATTGTTTACAAAAGTTTTTTTTCTTGGTTTTATTGGTGAAACCATATGTAGTAGTGTTATTATTATGATTTAAGATATTGGGACCTTGGTTGTTCATTTTATTTGGGTTTTGGTTCATACTTTGAGATCCCCCATTATTTTAATTAGGGGTGATGATGTGCCCACTAGTTCCATAAGTTTGCCATCCATTGTTCATGGTTGTTTAGTCAATGTATAGTTCAATTTTGAGGGCCTTCTCATATTAATATTATGGGAAATTTTGGATGTCTTTTCTTGTGTCTTTGTTAATGAAATAGAGGAAAATATCACATAACTCTCATTGGTCCATATTGGTTGCACTGGAAGAGGAATACATGACATGTCACCCTCTTATGATGAAACGGGCAACTAATTCATTGTATTATTGTTTGATATGAAATAAATATAATATGATAGTATTTAAGAGATTTTTCATGTCAAAATATTTGATGAAATAGGCCATAAGCTAGCAGAAGTAGTGTATGGACCCTTTAGGGAGGAGATAGTAATAGTCAAGGGTTATCCGTTTGAGTGTCTCAGGGAAGATCTTGATTATAACCCCATCCCAAGGAAGAAGCTCCCTAAAAATTTTGGGATGGGCTTTCACATGTGCATTGGGATCCCCTTCCCCTTTAAATTTGGGAATATATGGTAGGGGACATGGGAGAAGGACTCTCCATATGCTAATGTCAAGGGGATCTTTAAGGTATTTAGCATAGGTTCTTATGCTATTAAAATATATCACTACTATGGTGATGCTATTATGTGGAGATGAGGTAGAGTACAAGTTGGCTTGATAGCTACTAGGAGGTGTGGGTGAAAATTTATAGGGTGGAATGGAGTAGGACAAGCAATAATTATCTAGATGAGTAGACTACAAACACATGTGGAAGTATGAGGGGACACTGTGAGATGTCAGAGGCATCATGACTTGTTGTGGAAAAGTGTATGGGGTTTTTTATGGTGGTATATGGGTCATTTTTTTGTAACTTGGTGAGATATGGGGTCGGATATATCATGTCTATGGAGGATGGCTATATGTGGGAGGCATGTGACCTGGAAGCATTGGGAACTATGGATTTTTTGCTACTGCATTATTTGGTAGTGGTGGAGCATACATATATACACTTCTTCTTGTGTTTTAAAAAAGTGGTTGGTAATATGAACAATTTTCTTAGACATCAAGGTTGGGGACCCCATGGGTGAGAATATCTCCAAGAGGTTGATGAGATAGATGGTTTTATTGTGGTATTTTAACTTGCAATAATGGGATCATGTAGTTTTATTATTGTAATGTGGTTTAAGTTATTTCTAAAATGGGAGAAGAAGAGGGATGAATTGGTGTAAGGGGTTTTTGGCATGTCCATTGGATCAGAGATTTTTAATTATTTTCTAGGTTATGGATACAACCCACTAGGGTTTTAATGGGCTAATTTGGATCAATGTTAGTATTGGGGCCCTAGGTCTCTAAATTAGGGAGGGTAGATGACTGATATGAGGATGTATGAGGGGGGTTATTTGGGATGAGATCCATGGGAGTAATGTTGGTAGTGTTTATGATAGGTTGGAAGTGTCTTAATTACTACTAGGAGGATTGCATAGTAGCTTACATATGATTGACCTCATATTGTAAGTGATATTTCCTTATTAAATAGTGATAATATTTGACAATGATTTCTATGTCTAGGATATGCAAGCTAATGGATGGAATTATGGCCATATGAGGAGTGATCGATACTCCACCCATAAGATTCATGGTGTTGAAGTTGGGGTTATTGCTTGCAATTTTTGATACATCATGTATCTCTTGAATGATAGCCCTACTTCTCACCTGAATGTTAAGAAGTGGTTAGTCTTAGTCTTGGTGTTAAATGTTATATTTGAAGGTTGGTTATTTTAACTCATTAGTGATGGTTTTATAAATCTGAGTTGGCTTCTTCATAGCCCTATAGGAAAAGGATATGCATTGATGTCATGTCTAGACATATTTTTGGGGTATATGGATAGCCAAAGAATAATTAGAAGGAGAGAAGATGGATAAAGGAAAAGATAAGAATAAGAAATGGGTACATAAAATATGAAGTCCTACACATTAAGTTCACCAATTTTTATGCATGTAAATTAGCGTATGTTAAACTATGCACTCGAATCCA
>JARHVA010000013.1:452500-472500 GCA_037957365.1 Torreya grandis | reverse complement strand
TTAAATCAATAAAGGTTACAAAAGGGAACACACTGAGAAACAAAGGTTAAAAAAAAACCATTATAAAAAGAAAATTTAAATAAAGAAATGAAACTAATTGAAACTGTGAAGTTACTAAAACAAAATTTAGAGAAGTTGAAAAAATAAAATCAAGATAAGAAAGAAAGTACCTTTATGAAATGGTTTCTAATGAAGGAATTTAAAAATATAAATTTTCCTAAAATGGTTAATAGTACAAACATGGTTTATAAGGATTCAAATTATATATCTCCTACATACATAGAGATAACATATAAGGTCAATACTAAAATCTGTATGGTTACATATTCAAGTTAAGAAGTAAAAGCAGAAACTACGTCCCTTCTCAATATTCAAGTAGTGGTACATCTTTCTTTTCTAGTTCAAAATGAGATACAAAATTTTGGTAATGATGAACATACTTAAAAGGAAAAAAAATTATAGAAAAGAACTCAAATATATGGTACAGTTTGTTTTTCATATATAGATACAAAATATGCTCATAATGACATCAAAATTTCAATTAAAAACTACTAATTTATTTGTCAACAGAGTTGATTAAAATATTGGTACAATACTTGATGACATAAATCATGCATGTAAGAAAAACATTTAAATTGATGGATTAACATATAATTTAGATGGTGATTACATATGTTATATAGGAACTCTGTGATAATTCTATTGACCAAGTCATTGGTTAAGCTGTAATATTTTATAATATACATATTAATTTGATTTTTTGTGCCTTATTTTCTTCTACTTCTCACATGTGATCGATAGATCAATATTATAGGCCTTGGATATTTTTTAATTTTTGGGCTCGTCACCCTTATTTTTATAAGTTTATAGATTTAAAATGTCCATAAAAGTTTTAAAATATTTATCATGTGCCATTTAACTTACTATTTTCACAGTCTAAACAAAGTAAACTATGTATTTACATAAAATAAAATATCATACAATAATAGTCAAAACCAAATTCCATCATTTTATTTAGGCACTTGATTATATCATATAGCATTTTACATAACCAAATAAGAAATTGAGAAAATAGTGACATAATAAATTCACCTTTATGATATTACACTTAGTTCCACTTCGTGAAATGATGCTTATTCATGAAAAATATTTATTTTGTGTGTAATATTTATCATACATGTGTGTTACATACTTTGACAAGTGCACATTTAATGAGACAAGGGTGTACAATTATTCATCTACATAATTAGCTTATCCCTTGCATGCATTTTGAAATCTAAAATCTAGATATATAGTGGGGGCATATTTCTTATGCATGTCCATGCTATCATTTTTAGAAAATAATCTATATTGACATATGTTATATATTTTTTAAACCCCTTTTATTTATTATACATTTGAACTCTTGGTTTATCACTATTTTCTTTGGTTCTAGTTTCAAATTTTAATAAGTAAAAAAACATTTAAATATTTAATTAAAAAAACATTTAAAATATCTAAAAATAGAAATTCAGCATGATTATACATCTAGTTTACATCATTATATTATGTTATTTATCTCAATATTGGTTAATAACACACTTTTTATATCACACCTGTATTTCACTGGTATTTATTAGTGTTATGAAGGACATGTAATTTCACATGGACTCATATGTTGAACTTACCTTTATTTAGTGTCCATGATAAATAATGGGCATCTTATCAAAAGGTTATAGTATTTACATCTGTTACCATTCTAAAACTACTACATTGTTAAGATATATAATATATGCACACATATTTTTAATATTGTTATTGTGTACATGAATATGTTATTTGTTAATATATGATCATATTAAATATACATGGTGCAGAATATTTTATAGTGTTATGCTCCATTGATGCTTTTAGTTGTACACATTAAATTAGACTGTGTTTGTCTATTATGTATGGCCCTTTTCCTTTTTTTGCAATTGCTTAAATAACCATGTGAGAGCATTTTTGTATATGTGACATTTAAAAACAAATATTATGGCTCTTGGCCTTTTATTTTTTGTGACATTTTAACATGACTCTTAGTTGCAACATTTGAACATGTTCATTGTTATTGGCCCTTGGCACTATGTTTTATTCAACATTTGAACATGAATCTTGTATATAATCCTTGGCCTTATTATATAACATTGTGTTTATTTCATTTGTGTGCTTGTTGAGATTGTTACGATTGATGAGTAACATTATTAATATCATGCACCAATAATTGCATATGATCCTCATTTTAAAAATTAGTACTATGAGATTCAATAATAAATTTATGAAAAGAAAGAAATCTTGGAACTCTCGAAATAAAAGATGAAAAGTCATCCTCCATTAATAATGATTCAGTATTTAACCTTTACCTATATGGATCTTTTTGGCACTTTGGTCATGTCATTTCCTATTCTCCTTTATTGTAATTTAATTCATGGTGGTTGTGATGTGATATGTTGATCATGCCTTATATGTGGTGTTGTTTCAAATTCTTGCTAATTTATTTTTTTCTTGCTTTAGTGTTTCTTGGTTTCTATGTCAAGTTACACATTAGCTTTAGAGAATCTTTTCAAAAATTATTGTAATAGTTTATGGAGGCTTATTAAGATGGAAACTAATCTCATGAAATTTTTGTAATGGAAATTCAAGATGGAGGCCATCCTTTTGAAACCAAACAAAAGGTATAATTATTTAAAGGTTTCCTTAATTTTTTGATTCAAGCTTGACGGTCACGGAATATAGAAAATGTTGTGAAGGAATAAATATTTTGAGTGACATTTTATGGTAAGAGGATGCCCACAAGCATAACAAGGGTAAAAAGATACTTATCATTGAGCATCGCATGGAAATGAATTATGGAATCAAGCAGTACTTTGAGAAAATTAGTAAGACCCTAACATATTAAAATCCCCTCCATTGTGTCTATAGAAAACTATGGAGAAATTTTTTTTATTTCAAATAAACTATGAAATTTCTTATTTTCATTTCTAAATTTATTTCATAACTAGTGAATTATGAATGGTGGTGGGGAGGCAATATGGGGATTTATATTAGTTTATATGTCTTCATAGTCTTATTTAAAATTTTGAATACGTAAAGAAGAGTAATAAGAAATCTATTGTGGATTGTGGCTCAATATATGTTCAAATAAATTCCATGGAACCCAAATATTGACTATACTGGGATTGTGTTTAAATCCTCTCCTAGATGTGCAATCCTTGAGAATGTGTCAATACAATTATGGAAATTTATTCCTCAAGAACTTAAACCTTTAGGAGAGGTTTTAGGAATAGAGGACACAAGGAGATCATTTTCTCACATACATGCTAGGTTTTTCATATTTTGGGAAACTATTTGAGGTTTTCTTAGAAACTTAATATTTAAGGTTAAAGGAGAGCCTTTGTCTAGTTTGATCAATATCTTAGGTGGTATTAATGCTTACTTTTTCTATAAATAATTTGTCCACCTTAAAAAAACTTCCCTCTTTCAAACATAAGTTCTAATATTTTTAATATAGTAAGAAAATTAAATGTCATACTAGTGTTGTAAATACTAGTGATTTTGATTATAAGTATGATGTTGATGTGATTATGAAAGACAATCCCTATTTATATTTACATAAAAGTAGATGCCTAATGCCCATAATTCACTTGTATGGGACACAAACCTTTGAGTTACTAAAGTGGATGAAATTGAAATTTATGTTATCATCTACCACATTCCCTCCCTATCTTTAACTATAATTGATTCTCTTTCATCAATTATTCCCCCTTCTTCTATTGGGAATGAGGCAACAATAAGAACTAACCTAGTGTAGTCAACCTTATAACTCAAAGTATTTAGATTGAAATAAACTCATCTTGGGGATCAATTTTTAATACCCTCCTTGTCTGCATAGATACTCTTAGAGGAATATGTTTTTATTCTTGTTGATTCATCTGATTCAAAGATCTCTACCACTGATATTCTTGCCTCAAACTTTATGAAGTTGATGGATGAGTTAGTTCCCATGGATTTTTTACCTAAAATATATGGAAAAAAAGACAATTGTGTCCTTAATAGATAAATATCCCCTTACTCCTTTTGACTCTAATGGATCTCTTCTTATTAAAATTTTGAAAGGATGAGGTAAGGGGTTAAAACTAAGGTTGATTATGTTCCATTTCAAGGATCCTATTTTGGTGAGATTGAAAAAATATAAAAGATGGGATTGAAGGTATTTTGGAAGATTCTAAAAATAAATATAAGGAAAATAAAGCTACATAATGTTTCACTAGGATTTATCAAAATAATGGAGGGTTTAAATCCTGTAGGTAAAGTATATAACTCCCTTTACTTTTGTGAATACTATCAATTAGAAAATGAGGGCCCTTTAATTGACAGTGAGGACCTTTAAATATCTTGATAGAAATCCCATTGTAAGATAATTAATCCATTCAAGGGATAAAAATGTCTTCATGATGCTCCAATAAGTTAAAGAATTATGTAACAAACTTGATTATGTACTCAACTTTATTTGGATAAATTTGACACACTTCTCTACCAACCACTCTAGAGGGAAGGGTGGTGTCTCTATTCTTATAAATCTAGAATGGTCTGAGTCTATAATTGAGTATGGTTTATACCCCTATAAAATAGATGTGTAGTTTTTCCTCGAAATTAAAATTCAAACTTTTGGGGTGTGAAATGTTTATGTTTTTGATGATTATAGGGATAAAACATAGTTGTGCAACTATCTAACTTCCAATTTGAAATATGTCTTTTGAATTATTGTGGGTGACTTCAACATGATGGAGGAGAAATAAGATAAATAGAGAAGGAGCCCTCTTTCCTAGAAACGTAATGATGTTTTCTTTTGGTATAAGTTGAATTAAATTCATAATATTGTTGACCCATTTCATAATAACAAAATTCAAAGGAAAGCAATATGGTTTACTTGGAGCAACAATCATACCAAATCTAAAATATTCTACTATAGGATTCATGGAATTTATCTGAATAAGGATTTATTTAATGTAATAAAACATGGTGAACGCATTTCCATTCACAATTTTTGATCATTACTTTATTGAGATAATTTTCATCCTCAACTATGATGTGGACTTAAATAGAAGTAACTAGAAAGGTTTATACAATCTCAATGTTTATCAATTGAATGATAAAGAATGAAAAGATGGTATCAAGGTTTATTTGAATGTTTTAAAAATGGTTTGTGGGTCTTCTTAGAGTATTGACATTTGGAATAGTAATATTGATATGAATAAAAATATTGCAAGAAGCTTTATGAAAATCAAATCTAAGAAAAGAAGTAAATTTACTAGAGATAATCAGGAAAAGTCGATTAATATTAACAATATTTTAGATAAGGACCCCTTGAATGATGAAATTATTGAGGAGCTAACTATGATTAAAACTAGATTAGGTAGATCCAAATGTACTTAGCTATATGGCCTTATATTAGGTATTTAATTAACTAGCTTAAGCTAGGTGATAAGGGGTCAAAATTATTATTTATATTCCTCAAATCCAAAGATAAAATATAAAATATTTATAAAATTTATGTTGGTGGGATGAGTACTAAATATTAAGAAAACCTTTTGATCTTTTTAGTCCAACCATTTCTTAATTGATTGCTCTAGCTCCTAGATTGACCAAAAGAAAAATTTATGTGTGAGTTGTATTCCAAAAAAGGTCTCCTTTGAGATGGAGAGGTTATTGTATAGTGAGATATCCTTGGATGAATTTTTGAATTCCATTGATTCCATAAATTTTGATAAATCCCCTATTCTTGAAATTTGATATCCTTTGGTCCCATCCTGCCACCTTGTTTGACTACTAGATTGCTTGGGACTCTCCCTTTTCCAACAAGACAATCAATAAACTATGGTTCTTATCCTTCCCTCGTCTAATTTGATCAATTTGGAAGGAAAGGAAAAATACAATATATAGAGATTCCTCATGTACCTTTGATAGGGTTGCTCTCAAAGTCTTTATCTCCATTATTGATAACTTCAATGTTTTAAGAAAACCTAAATATCAATACATCCCTTAGTATGAGGAATGTCTAGCTAAAAATTGGTTCCCCTCATTCTCATTCTCTACTGTAATCAATTACAGATAAACCATAAGGAGTAGAACTAAATGGGTTCCCCCTTTTCAAGGATGGACCAAACTTAACTTGGATGGGGCCAGTAAAGGTAACCCTGGCTTATCTAGTAGAGGGGGTGTGTTTCGTGATGAAAAATTATGTCTCTTAGCTACTTATTAAGGTCATATGGGATACCAAACTAACCAAAAAGTAGAGGCACTCAAAACAGTATAGGGCATTCAGGTGGCTAAAGATATTGGTGTCATCAAACTTCTTATGGAAGGAGACTCCCTTAACATTGTAAACTATCTAAACCATTTAAGAAAATCATACTAGACCATTGATAAAATCATTGATCAGAGCTTGACTTTATGTAATAATATTGTTGATGTCATATTTCAACATACCTATCATGGAGGTAATCATTTAGCAGATGCCTTCACTAATAGAGGGGTCTTTGCAACTGTGTTTAAAATCTAGACCATGGTTGACTCACTTCCTCATGATTGCCTTGAAATCATTAATTAGGATAGACCTCCTCCTTCCCAATGATGTCTTTTCTAATCACCCTTTTTTGCCAATTTCTTATGTTTTTGAAACATCATTAACCCTACTCTACTTACCCTCTCTCATGTGAGATTATAATATTTGAAACACACCTTTTTCATAGTAATTCTATAAGTCTCCCCTTTACTTCCTCCCTCTACTTTCCCTTCGACCTAAACTTATACTTTCTGCCTTTATACCACCTCATCCTTTTCACCTTGGGAGGAGAACTCAACATAAATAAACCTATGTCTTTTGATCATCTCAAGAAGGATGAAGTTGTCTAGGAAATTTTTAAAATAGGTGGCTTGTTAAACTTCATCACCAGCATCTATGAATATGATAATCTTATTTCTTGTAAATTTTCCAAAGAATGGCAGGATAGAGTGGTCACCATTAATAATGTCACTATTAAGGTATTTGAAGGACTTATTGTTTAGGGTGCTAGTCTCAAAATAGAGCAAGTCAAGTTTACTAAATTTTAAAAGAACTATAGGGAGGAGTGTGACAAGTTTCTCTAGGAAGGAGAGTTGATGCCATAATGCATAGGTGGTTTCTTGTGGAAGGATGTTCCCACTCATTTTGATAGAATAGTAGAGCATATTATATGCTACAACACTTTGGACAATAGGTATTCTCTTGTTCATCACTTCCACCTTCTGATTCTAAAATACTTTCATCACAAGATCCCTCTTAGCCTTCCTTTTTTCATTCTGTATTCCCTAGAATCTTCCATTTTTGAGGTTAAAATTGGCAAAAAGAAGGACCCACTACACCAAGATGTTATATTCCTGATTCTTAAAAAAATTTAGGCTTCCTCTACCCCTCCTACCATTCCTCTTCAACCCCCTAAACCCATTTCTAAACTCTTTCCTAATCCCATTCCCCCTGAATCTATTCACAAACCCATTCCCCGATGTAATATCCCTCTTAGATCCTCAAGAATCCTGAGGAGTTTTGTTGAATCTTCCCCCTCATTCCCCATCGACATTGCCACTGATGACAGTGATGAGGACTACTATCCTCCTTCCAAATCAAAGCATCTGGATCCTCTCAACAAACTTAGTTTCTAAAACTATGTCTAATCCTTCCTTATCAGATACCAAAAAGAAGAAATTGTCCAACTCTATTTCCTAGTCTTCCCTTGTTCTCATCTCCCTCCCTCCCTCCCCCTCACCTCCCCCCTCAATTTCATAATATACAACATTCTCACTCCCCTACTTCCCACATGCCCACCCCCTCCCTTCACCCCTCTACCTCTACCTTGGAAGATAGTAAACTGGTTGACATTACAAATATTCTAAATATACTCTGATAGATTATCTCATCTACTCCCTTTCCTAACCCACCCTTCATCTTGTTTATGATCCCGTCCCTTTTTTCCCTTCCCACCTTATTGAATTCAAGGAAACCCTATTGAATTAAAACCAACTTTCAAGGCTGAATAAGGTCGAAGATGAAATAGACCTGCATAAGTCCATCCTCCATTAGTTTGTTAAGGATAAAAAAAGTTTCAAAGATGAACTAAACAAACGAAGCCTTAATGATGGTATATATTGTACCAATAATGATCTTATTGAAATCAGTTCTAAAGTTCAACAAATTAAGTAAATGCTACACAATATGGAAAACCAAAATGCCTCCCTCAATAAGAATCTAAGAGGCCTGATCGACTAAAAGAAACTCACTATGCTTAAATGTCTACAAAGTATGGATACCTTGAACTCCCTAGCAAAATCCAATGATGAAAATGTTACATCTCATTCCAAGGCTGCCAAACTGAACAATACTATTGGTATGGCTACGCTCGAGCTTACTCCAAGTAGGATTTCTTCACTGGATCATATAACTCAGAAATGGGATAAGGAATACAACTATTGGATGAATCCTAAAAACTACTATGCTGCTTTTATGTTATTTTCTCCTATTTTTTTGTTATTCCTTACATTCTCTCTTTGTTTTTTCACTGTATTTATTTGGGTTGCAAACCTTATTATCACTATTCTATGAGGGATAGGGTCCCCATTTAAAAAACCCTCTAAATCTCTATTTTGCTTTGTAAGGGGTAGGGTCCCCATTAAAAAAAAAAAACCCACCTCTACTAATACTAAAAACATCAAGGTAATAAATTGACCAAAAATAAATAGTATTTGTTAACGTCATTATTGAAGTTAAAGGGGTGTGTCATATTTTGATCATGACTGTCCAAAGGCTATACTCATGATCCTAAATATTATTTTTCATCTTTGTCGTGGTGGCATGGTAAATTTTCAAGCATAAAGATTTAAGGATAAACTTGACAATATTTGTTGTCAATATTTTTACATGTTGAACTAAGAGAAACTTATACATAGGTAAATTTAGTAGATGTGGCCTTAGTCATATACTATTTTTCTATTTTGATATTTTTCAAGTAAAAGAATTGTAAGTAAAAGTTGTAGAAGTAGAAATCTTACCTGGAAGCAAGACAATTCTCTTTTGACTATATATATACTACATTTGAGACTTATTATTAAATGCTTTATCATTAATTCATTTTTTCTTTTTAATTAATTTTATTTGGGTTTTTAACCAAAAAAATATTTATATATAATTAATAATTTTTTTTTTTAATTAATAAATTTCTTTATTTAATTAGATGACATATAATTTTTAATTAATGAATAACTAAAATTTGTTGAAAACTTTCATATTTATAATTAAAAAATGATGTTCAAGAATATAGAAAAAGAAGACTATCTATCAACAAAGTATATTCAAAGGTCATTCTCATGGTCTTTTGTGCAATTTAATATCTAATATTTCATAAAATATAGACAATTTCCAAACATAAATACCTAAAGTTATAGATCTCCAATTATGTTTATAGACTTGAAAATATCTATTTTCAATATGTTTTTCACACTAGAAGACAAACTTTTACCAATGTGGATTCATAGGTCTTAGTCCTATTCATATACATTATTTTCCAATCCTGGTGTGTTGGAAGTGGCATAATTTTATGTGGAGGCCACATAAGTAGAAATGCCAAATTTGTCGTCACATATATGTATAAAAACTACATTTTGGACTCATTGCTAAATATTCTACCTCGTAGATGTATCTTTTTCTTTTTTATTAAAAAGGTGAAAAATTATCTTATATCACCTATGATGGCTAAGTCCAATTTTTCAAAGGGCATAACGTACAAGAGAGTGAAGTGCAACTACACAATGTTTTTCAAGGACACCGGAGTGGACCAAATCAACGCATATAAGGAAAACAACCACGTGTGTATATGAAGGTAGTCATGCATGCAAAGACATGTGAGCGTATATCTCCCTCAAGATGCGTGTACGAAAAATGAAGGAATTGGGAACGACAAGAAACAATCATGTTAAGGTCTCGCCAATAAATAAATTCACAAAACCATTCCTACAGCTTTGACTAATGCCTCGTAAACCTACAATAAATCCTACTGATAATGAAAAGTCAACATGAATTAATGCACGATACGTCTTAACAGGTAGATGGGATTAACATGGTGCAATATTATGGGAGCCTATGATTCTATAATAGGTTTATCAACTGAAGAATAGTGCACCATTAATTGAAATTATCGGCCATTGCATGGATTAAGGACCTTAATCCATGAGTTCGTGAATGCCAGTCTACATGATTACTTTTACGCATTAGCACCTGAGCCTATAAAAGGAGGCCTTGGGAGTCATTCAATAGCCTACAGCTATAAAGTTAGAGGGAAAGGAGATTATAACTCTTTAAAGTAAAAACTCTACAAGTCTCTGGATATAGTAGGGCTAAGAGAAAGAGAAGTGTGCCTATAGTTTTAAGTATTGTATACAAGTTTAAAATCCAGTAAAATTTATAACTTTAGTTTTAAAAAATTTATATATTTGTAATGTTTTTTAAATATAAAGAGGCTTTTTTTTTTTTTTTTAAACCTTGGAATTTGTGAAAGGTGTATAAAAAAAAAAGGTAAATGAGTAAAATCATCATTCAATTATGTGGTTAAGGCACTCTTTTATTAAGACTTTTGATTGATATTGTATTAGTTGGTATTAAAGATAGTTGATCCTACAAATAAATAAGTGAATGAATGGAGTTAAAGCAATTGACAAGTTTTCTATTAAGATAAGGTGGGTAGAGAACATGGAGAGTAAAGAAAGAAGACTAAGCAAGAAAGTAAAGATGCCACCCAAGAAAGTTGTAAGTAGAGGAACGATAACATTTGACATAATTAGAAGACTTGATGAAATATTGGATGTTATGTGTGTTATGCAATGACATTTATTTGTTATTGAAGAAGATAGATGGTGAGGATTTTCTCAAAGGAATGACCAAATAAATGTTAAATAGGAAGGATAATGCATAAGAGGCATCGGAAATAATGAGGATGATGAATAGAAAAAGGATGTAGGTGAAAATTGATTCTTGGGATCTATCTCATGGATTAGACAAGGAAACAAGGTGGAAGTCGCATTAGCTAATATAAATTTGAACCCATAAGATTTGATAGAATAGCTCACACACATAAAGGAAGAATTTTATTTTGATGATGTTAGCAACCCACATTATGTAAAGGTAATGCATACTAAATTGAAAGTCCATACAATGTTATGGTGGAAGGAAATTAAAACTAAATGGTGTAGGAAAGATAAGGAAAAGAAAATTTTATGGAATCGTATGGTCATAGAGCTAAAGGGTAAATTTTTTATTGGGGATTACCAGATGGAAGTATTCAAGAAATTACATAACCTAAGGAAAAAGAATATATATGTCAAAGATTGTACATGTAATTTTTTACAAGATAACCATTACGTTGATCCATAGAAAATTCAAAAAAGATAAGGTTGCAAGGTACTTGAATAGGTTGAAATTATCGATTTGAAAGAAACTAATTATGACATAGATGCAAACCATTGAGGAGGATTATTAATTTACATTGAAGGGAAAGGATACATTTTCACACAAACCAAAAAAATGCACAAAGAAAGGAGATATTCATGATAGGAGGATGAGGTGACATGAGAAGGAACCAGATTTTTTTTTTAGTGGCAAATCTTCATTAATTTATGAATATTCCATTTTTTGAAGTCAGCATTTGGCAATTTTTGTGGAGTGGTCAATAGGGCCTGAACACCTAAATTTTTAGGGTCAAAGTTAATTTTGAGGACAGGTTTACCTACATTTGAATATAAATTTCTTCATATAAATGTAATTTGTCGGTACCTCGAAAGCCAATCTAGAAGAATTCGCCACATATTATCGAATGACACTAGGAATTTTTTTGGTGGTTTGTATTTCAGGTCCCAAGAGAGCTTCAAGAATCAATATTTTCCAGCAAGGTATGCAATGATTTTGTTGCAATATAATTTTTCTATATTTTTATTCTATAATTCCATTGATTGCTCTTTAAATGCCATCATGATAATTAAACATGAAGGTGGTCAATGGCAGTCTGTGGGCATCTAATGACATCCTACAAGTGTAGGTGCCTAATGGTAGCCTACTAGTACCTAACTTTAGTCTACCAGCATCCGATGGTAGCGTGTAGGAAAATGATGACAAGATGTGGGTGAACGATGGTAGGCTGCCTGTAGGCAAATGCTCATAGATTATTGGTGGACGATGGAAAATTACTAGTGGATGCTAGAAGGCAATGGGTGGATGTCAATAGGCAAAAGGTAGATGCTGACAATCTGTGGGTGGATGTTGATGGTTAATGGGTGGACACCATAGTCTGTGGGTGGACAACGATAGATTAGAAGTGAACATCAGAAGGTAGTGGGTAGATTTTGATAGGTATTGGGTAAAAACCAACAATCAATGAGCAGACATTGAGAGTCTATGGGTAGACACTGTCATCTGTGGGTAGATGCTCACAATTTGTAGCTAGGTGTCGATTGTCTATAATTGGACATCGAAATGCTATACGCAAGTGCCCATAGGTTGCTATCATCTACTTATATGCTACTATCGGATGCCAACATGTTGCAATTAGGTGCCAACAGGCTACCGTCAGGGGCTTCCACTTGTAGGATACTGCCAGATGCTTGTAGGCTACCATAAGATGCCCTGACCCTCATGTTTAATTTCTATCATTATTCCTTGTTCATCTGTTAAGCATTTTTGTTTTTTGTCAATCATTTTCATTTTGATGTTAATTGTCTTTCATCCATAGTTCTGTAGGCTTGATTATATGGCCTCTATTGAAAACATTAAGACTTTTAGAAAATTTTAAAAATAAAATAACCTATTATCTTATTTTAGCTAGACACCAAACACAGGTACTAAATTTTCAATTAATTAGTTTTTTTATTTATTGACTTGTGTTAAAGTTAAATAATAATTAAAATGTCTTGAACTATTTTGCATGCAAAACCCACTTATAACTATTTTGAAGAAATGTCTCCACAAGAAAGCATAATTAGTTATGAATTTGAAATACCAAACATAGGTACTAACTCATAGAATACCATTTTTTTAATTAAGTAAATATTATTTTAAACATTCAATAATAATGACAAGCACCAGCTTATTGTAGATGATCTAGCATCTATCGATATAACACCAATGCCCATCTTCATCATATAAGTAATCATGTGCATGGTATTGATGCTCACCTACACCATGCCAACATTTGTATGGGTAGTATAGGCATTTGCCTACAAGGCACTAGTGATCACCCACACCATGTCATCAAGAGCCTGCATGATCCTAAAATGTGGTTGTCATGTTGATGTTGGTCTGCACTACAGACACCCATCCACATCATGCTGATGTTTGTCTATATTATGTGGGTGCTTGCCTATGTAGTAGTGTTGAACGTCTACAACATGTTGTTGTGTACTTGTGTTCTACCAGTGTTCATCAACATCATGTCGGTATTCATTTGTGTGTGGCAAGTATGAAAGAAGCCATGCCCAGCGTGCAGAGTGTTGCACTGACTTCCAATGGTTAGTTAATTTATAGTTTCAGCAGACCAACTATAAAGATTGACAAGATTGACATGAGAGTGTCACCCTTGTTTAGTCTTTTTGTCTGTGCTAGTGAAGTTTATATTGTTGTTGTAAAGAGAGAGTGGTATAAGGAGTATGAAGAAAGATTCATGGATCCATTATGTCATGCACGCCTCCATTCCTTAAAACAAGCGTAAGCTCACAAATAGTCAAATAGTTTTGTTGGCTACAATCTGTCAATGTGGGGGAGAAAAACCGCAGGACAATGTTAGGTAAAAATATGAGTCATTTAGTTTTTATTTGAGAGCATAACAAAAATTCATTACACGTAATGGACCCACCAAATAAAAGCGGAATATGAGAGTTTCTTGGAACAAACAGTCCAGAATTTTACCCATTATATTAAGTGAAAAAGTTGAATCTATATTCTTTATATGATATTTTAGACATTTAAATTTACTATTACAAACATATTTATTTATGAAAAATTAGTTCAATTCTATATTCACCTAACCTACCCTGCTATTTGGCAAGCCCTTTTTTTAGAAACCTCTTGTTGGTAGGGAAAGGCCAAGCAAGTGAAAGACCAATACAACCAAACCTTAAGGAGTAATACTTCGACAAACTCTAGACTAGGGTAGCCAAGCAAAACTTTTAGTGGGTAAATTAAATAACCAAATCAACAATGAAACAGGGGAAATAAAATTGGAGTAGGGCTAAATAACCTATGTATAATAATCTAAAACTACTGTAATAAAGAGATTTACTATTTAATAATGTAAAATAGTAATTTGTATATGTTTTGGTAGCATAAAAGATTAAATAAGCATAATTGAGATTCTAAAACAAAAAAAAAAATGACTAAAGAAATAGTAAAAGATAAGGAATTATTACACATGAACAAAATCTTGAGATCTTAAAACTAAAATTGTGTTGTGCAAAATTAAATATGATGGATCTTAAGACTAAAATTCTATTTTTCAGAGTTGAATTTGATTACATGTATGAAATATGAATTGTTAAACTGACAAAAACATATTTAGGACACTTAATTTCTAACCAACAATTCTACCAAAAGAAAAATCACCATTGTGCTTTAATGATCGATGCCTATGTCTCTTAATGTTCAATCTATAACGTGCTTTATTTCAGATCATACATCTTTTATGGAACTATGTCCTATTGAATTTTATCCTTATATGTAGCTTCCCTTCTTCAATTTGATGAATAAAATACGTCTACATTTATTTTTTTATTCTAGCTTGACCTAGATCTTTATAAAACATTATCAAGAAAAGAAATGAAGTAGTAGTTGGGTTTGGAAACCACAATGGTGTTTAAAATACATATCTCGCATGCTAGAATCAAACCCAACATAGTTTTTATGTAGGGTGAATAAAAGATTTAGAGAAAAATCTTTTCCTTCTCTCCTTAGGTTTAATGTAACTACATAACATGTGTTTATGTCCTTCTTTAAGTAAAAGATGCTATTGAATATTTTATGCAAGTCCTTAAGCAGAAATTAAGCAATATTAAGTGTTCTTAGACTGGAGTTCCATAGGAGTTCTACTTGATGCTCCGTATTTAAATTCCTTTAGATGATCTATATATATAGACATCCATAGTTTGAATTAAGGACCTATTGACATACATAATCCAACTAAGTAAAAATCCACAAGTAAAAATCATGGGTCCAAACATCAAAGAAGAGATACAAAACAGTAGAGGGAATCGTAAAATAGAAAAATGAAGAATCTATGAGTCTATAGATTCTGCCCAAGGCACAATCATCAAGACTAATGACTCCTTCTAAGAAGTAAAAATGAAATAAGATAGACAAAATAAGGGAGAGGTTCCTCCATGTACAAACATACCATAGAAATACTAAAACAAAAGATGGAGAGAGAGGGGGAGGAATCACCAATAGTAGCCTAATCAAACTAGTTATTCATGTGCATAAACCAATATTAAAAACATTTCAATAATAAGGTTTTTATAAAAATTAGGTGTCTACATTATCCATTGTTGAATTCATCATGTCTAACCATGATGTCTCAAATATAGCATTTTAATGAAACAAATACAATATAACACACATTAAAGTCATAGATGATCGAGGACTCATGAATGTAGGTATCATATTAGTTACCAATACTATCAAAGATGGTACTTCCAATAATTTACATTTCTATATCGAATTGTGTGAAAAGAAAGAATACTTAATATATTTAAAAGAATTAATACCCAAAAAAAATTGACATGTATATAAAGTACGATTGATGAATAATCATTAGAAACCACAACTAGTACATTGTCACATCTATAAGTGATACATCCTTAAGCAATTGATTTTGATTTTTGTAAGTTACCTCTACTTCATGCATTAAATATTCAAGTTTTATTATATTACAATCAATAAGGGCTTGAATTTTGTTTTGTAAACTAATACATTTTATTTATTTATACGTCTCTAGAGTCTATGGTATCCACATAATGTATTTTTATTATAATATTTGATTGCATGTCATAAATCGTAATGTTGACCAGGTGTTACACAATCAGGTGCATGTGTAATAATCTCTTCAATATATTGTCTTGATCTTAGAAAAATATTTGAGTATGTTATGTCAGCAGTTTTATGAATGACGTTTTTCCTTCCTTAACCCGAATTGTAGATGTATCTATATTACGCACATGACTAGTGATCATATATGAATCCTTACCATTAGAAACCTTACATTGCCTTTAAATTTAATTCATAAATGTGGCAGACATAACAAAGATAAATGAATGATTTTAATTATCTTTTAAGTAGATTATACTTGATAGGCACCCGAAGGCTATTGATAAATATTTTTACATTTCAAGATCCGTAGGTTGATATAATAATGAGTGCTTATGAAATTAGAATATAGTCATAAATATCATCCTTAGACATTGTTGAATAGATGGAATACTCTCAAACGTAGCGTCGGGTCAATTATTAGAGATGAATTGATCTGTAATAGCTTCTTGTAAGAATTGGAAAGAATGTAAACACCCCAAAGGTAAAGCATTAAACCATTCTATGGCATCACCAAATAAGCTTATAGGTAACAACCTAAGTAATTTTAAATCATTATTTTCATAGGTTCTAATAGATTGAAATAATGAGTAAAGGTGTGCATGAAGATTTCTATGACTATTTAATAATTAAATGTTTAGTATAACCAAGTAAGGCATATCAATTATATTTATAGGAATGAGATGTTAATATCTTCATATGTAATAATATAAAAATTCGAATAATATGTAGATTATATTGAAGATCAACACACAAAAAAATAATTTGTGGCAAAAAATTCCATATTATGCAATATATTTATTATTATAATAAAAACCCTTAGGGTTGGATAACACGATACAATGCTCCTATAAAAATAAATAATTCCAAAATTTCACTTTGAGGAACAAAACTTACCTTCCTAAAAATATAAGAATCGCTAGTTACTTGACATACATCACACTGATATTCATCTCTTTTATATAAACCTCTATCACTAATAATGGTTTGTTAAAATCCTAATCCCAATGTAGGTAAACTCATTTTCAAATATAATCAATTCCGCAAGTTAGTATTTCATCTAATATATTTTACACATATAACTAACTAGGGATGATGTGTGCCACTTTTTGGTATTTCCATCAATCCACATACATTATAATATCATATACCTAGAGGTACATAACAAACCATACCTTCTTGATATGTTTTATCCTCAAAACATGAAAAGAAACCAAGAATGAGTGTTATTCATATCATTACACACTGATTTCCATGCTTGATCATCCAACCAACCATATGTGATCTTGGTCGGTGATATCTCTATAAACCTAGTACCTAATTCTTATTTTATACTCTAATTTCATCCATGACTGTAGTTGTTCCTCCATGGCTTCCATGCATAACCATATTGATTATTTATATTATTTCATGTCTCATATTTGTTACTTCTTTCATTCCATGTATATCCATATTGATTACTTTTCTAATTCCTTATACAATCATAGTGATTCTTGTTATCTAGATCCCTAACATACCTCCATGTTTTTTGCCTCTCATGATGTTGTGGTATCTATATTCCTCAACCTTAGTTTCCTTCATCATATACTTTCACCTTTTCAACCCTTTCTTTTTATGTTATTGCCTCTTCCACCTTTAATTTTTTTACTACATTTGTATCTTGAGTAGATGAAGTGTTATTTTATTACTATAAGTAATATTCATATTCATCTAGTTTTTCATATGAATCTTCCTTATGCTCTTCTTCACTATATTTAGATTCTCATCTACTTTGGCATTTATTTTTTCCTTATTAAATGTTATATATTTTAATGTGAACTTATTTCTCTTGTACCAAAATTACATGAACTTATTTTGAATATTAATATTTTTCTTTCCCAAGATATATAACCAAGGATATCCAAGGACAACATCTATAATATATGTATCTAAAGCATAAAAAATCTGAATGTAAAACATATCTTTCCATAATGAGCTTCAAATATTTGAAAAAAAGATTCATCTTACCTTCTATGAGAGCTTCTTTGATACAATTTTCTTGGATCTATAGATGTTGAGCCACATCTATATTGATGGGGTTATACTTTCTACTAGGGTTTATTGAGATAACAATTTTTTTTCTTTGAATGGATCTATTTATGCATAAATTAGCATAAACTAACCTATACACTTGATGCCATGAGGTGTGACTAAAGAAGATCACATAATGGATGGGCTAGGGGTTTGGTTGGTTGTTGAGTGGAATGGTATTTGGGATAGGTGGTGATAATGGTTTCTCATGATGGAACCAAAAGACTTCAATATCATCCCAATACTTGTTGAAAGTGTCAAATTATGTGGAGATAGAGATCCAAGGCCCTTCAATATCTAATATCATAATAAGGTATAGTTCTTGGTGAATTCTAGGCTTAGGGAAATAAGGGAGATTGGTATGAATGACTCACATGAGAAGATCTACTCTGCTGGGTTGACTTTGCTTGACCAATGCCATCTACTAAGTGTGAATGATATAATACAAGGCTAGAACCGAGGAGAACAAGTTCACATAATGGATGGGCTAGGGGTTTGGTTGGTTGTTGAGTGGAATGGTATTTGAGATAGGTGGTGATAATGGTTTCTCATGATGGAACCAAAAAACTTCAATATCATCCCAATACTTGTTGAAAGTGTCAAATTATGTGGAGATAGAGATCCAAGGCCCTTCAATATCTAATATCATAATAAGGTATAGTTCTTGGTCAATTCTAGGCTTAGGGAAATAAAGGAGATTGGTATTAATGACTCACATGAGAAAATCTACTCTACTGGGTTGACTTTGCTTAACCAATGCCATCTACTAAGTGTGAATGATATAATACAAGGCTAGAACCGAGGAGAACAAGATGGGATGAATGGGTGAGTAAGCTTTGATAGTGTTGTGTTGACATCCCTTGTTATGTGGGAGAAGAATGATATGTGTATTGAGGATGTGAACTTGTTATTTTAAAGTAGCTAACGACTCTACAATGAGGTAGGGAATTGGAGTGGATCGAAAGACCTCACATCTCAACACTAATGTCAAACTATGTGACAATGGTGGGACCAAGTGCTCTAACTCTGGGGAATAGACAATGATGGCTAATTCCTAGTGTCTTGATAAGGGTCATCCAAAATAGACTAGGTGGAAGCTAGGTAAAAGAGTATGAGCATGTTCAGTTAATGGCTTACAAAGTGTGCTTCATGGATTGTTGAAAAGAGGATTTGATATGTATTGTTTATGTGGATGGACAAGGATTATGTAGGATATGATTATTTTCATAGATGGGTATGGATTTTTATATGATGTCATTGTTTGCATATATGGAAATGATTTTGTTGTGATGTGGTTACTTGAATGGATGGCATGGCTTTTGTTGTTGATTATTTTTGGGTTTTTCTAGGTTTTTAATCAATGAATACTTTCTTTCTAAAAATAAAGTGTTTAAAGTAAATAATATAAAAACTAAAAAAATAGAAAGAAAAACTCTCTTTTATCCTTTCCAATTTTTGGAATGCATGCAATGTGAGAGAGAAGAAACTTATACTACTAAACAAGATGTTGATTTTTCCTAGATCTATTCATCTGCAAACTAGATCAAATGCTTTTATTTATTTTAATTGGTTCAAGTGAAATGAACTAAATTCATGAATTGAATTTATTGTGCAGAAGTAATATTATCCAAAACAAAAAAAATTATATAGTTTCTATTACTTTTTCTTGTAAGTAAACTAGGCTAGCTTTTCAACCTTTCTAAGTTGATACAAACAAACTTTTTCTAATGAATTGATAAGATGAAAGTAAAACATATAAGTT